>QKWP01002377.1:8542-21475 GCA_003550325.1 Gigaspora rosea
TGTATCGATGGGCTGTACCAGTGATCACAAGTAGGATTGACATGCAAAGCTTGAACCAGAGGGTTTAAATAGGCAATCCTCTAGTTGGGTTGTAGATATGGCAACTAGTGTAGAACTTTCGGGCGGACTACTTCAATTAGACAACCAAAAGTTGTACGTGTGGCTAGTTGTACTCTCGATCAATGTAACAATTGTGGGGCTGCCCAAAGAGGCACCCTTGATCCACAGGCTTGATTAAATAAACTCTCATCCAAAGCAGGAACTTTGACATAAAAAAAAAAAAAGAAAAAGAAAACTGGAAGTTTTTGTCAAGTATCTGTAGAGCTGTGGCAGAGTAGAAGAGAAACCTGGTTGACTTTACTATTCTATATAATGCAAACTACTACCTCTTTTTACGTTGGTTTATTTTTGCTTCTCACTCGGTTTTTTCTTTAATTTTTCCAAAAAGTGTTAATTTTGGCGTACTCTCTCCAGAAGATCAATATTGTTTACATCTAAGAATAAAAACTCTAGTGCTCGAAGTCACAAGAAGTTATGTGCTCGCAATGCTACTAGTTGACCACATGGTACCAGTGAATAACTAAGGTCTAATAGCGGGATTAAATTAAATTATAAATTGGTGGATCTCAACCTCTTAAAAGATATAGGGTTATATAGTTACATTCTTTATTGTAATACAGTACTGAGATCATATGGGGTGCGGACAATAGAAACAGCCCTTTTTTACATATATCTTATTTTGAGATAATTGAGTTTAATCATTTGTTTTGATTTTTGGACTGATCCGGAATTAATCAAATTTTACGATTTTGATTGGTTAAAGGTAGCAGGTGACTATCGGATAATCTCGTGATGTGTTGGCTCTACGAAGCCTCGTGTAATTTTTATTATGCAAACCGACTTTCATTTATAATTGAAAAATATTAATCATGTCAAAATTTATATGAATCTAATAAAAACTCATTTTTCAAAAAAATGTAAAAAAGGGCTGTTTCTATTGTCCGCACCCCATATAGACTGTACTGTATAATTTTTATGAGTTTAGTATAGACTTTGACTATATATATCTAGATTTATTTTGTTTTCTTTTTTTTTCCTTTTTCTGTTTTTGTTCTTTTCTTTCATTTTTCCTTTTTCATCCTTTTTGTTCTTCTCCTTTTATATTTTGTCGTTTTCTTTTTGTGTTTGTTTTTTTTTATTTTTTCACATTTTTCTTTACGTGCTTTTTGTGAAGAAGTTAAAATTTTAAGAAAAGAAAGGCGGTCTTGATATGGCATCTAATACCAGTTAGCGATTAACGGAATATAACTCAGAAGGTATATTCTGAGACTGGATTGAGACGAAGTTTTGGTATGGTGGATCGCTTTGGGCAGGTAACCTAGTTATCACTTGGAAAGTCTTTTTTACATAGAATGTTTGTAGTCATATTTTGTACTTGTACAAAGCAGCTAGACTGCACTGTTCACAATAAAAAAAGGAAAGATCGCTAAATACAAAAAAAAAAAAAATAAAGATATGGGTTGTAAATAAAAAACAAAAATTTTTTGCAATGACTAAAGCTTATACTTGAATCATTATTATAAGAAATAAATTAGTCTATTTGTTATAAATACAGTTATTCTCTTTTATAATCACCTTCTGTATAGTCACAAACTCTATATAATCACACCAAACTATAATACTAATTTTTTATATTAAAAACACCTTTACACAGTCACAATTATATTATAATCACTATCACTTTTTTTAGAATTTGTTGGCTAATTTTTATATTAAAATTACTTTTTTACAATCACAATTAGATATATATAAATACCAGATAACTATTTTTGTCCACAAAATATGTTTGCATATTTGTATATAACTTCATATACAAAAACAAGTGCATTTAAATTATTTAAAAAATAAATGTCGCAGCTGATGCTGAAAGTGGCTGATGCTGAAATTTGGGATTTCGATTTGAAACTATAAGCTCTTCTAAAATCCATAAATACTTTTTAAATATCAAATCTACTCCCAAAGCTCACCCTAAACCTATAAGACAAAAACAAAAAATAAACACAAAAAAATTTTAAAATTTCATATCAAATTAGATCAAAATTTCAGCATCAGCCATTTTTAGCATCAGCTGCAACAATAAATATTAAGTAAAACAAGTCATGTGCCTGCCAATGTGCTGAGAGTTAAGTTACTTTAATACGGCTCTAAAATACTGTATTTAATATATTTACAAGATTTTTCTATTTAATGCAATAATGAGACTTTATATTCTTTTTTTCACGTTCTATAATAACCAATAGTAGCAAACAATCTATATAGTATAGTAGAGTTAACACCTCTATCCAGATTTATATATCTGGATATATACTATATCATGTGATATAACGTGATATAGTGCTTTTATATCCGGATATAAATAAATCCAGATTTAAACTTAAATCCAAATATATACTATAATAAAACCAGATTAATCCAGATATAAAAAATATATCTTGATAGAGGTATTAACTCTATTTTAGGCAACTATATATTTATTGAATAATTTGAAATAATATATAGTTATTGAATATAAAGCAGCCAATAACAGAAATTATTTGTAAAATAATTTCATTATCTGGGTGTGAATTTAATATGTTAGCTTCTAAGTCTCTTTGGGACTCAAAAATGACATATATTAAATTTGCTACCAGACAAACAAGTTATTGGCTGCATAGTATACAATAACAGTATTATCTAGTGGTTTACAACGATTATGCTTGCTAAATAACTTGAGTTTTTGGTAGTGATTATATAAGTTGCCAAATAACAAAGTTATTTGGCAATTACTGCAAAATAACTTGAGTTATTTGGCAAGTACTATCATAGTAAGCTGCCGGATAATTTTATTCTCACTAAAAATTGAATTATAATTATTTATTACTATAATTAAAGCTAGAAGTATTATAATATATTTTGCATATTGTATTTTTGTATCAATTTATTAGGTTCAAAATTACCATTTTATTTTATTATAATTTTAAATTAGCTTTATATGTATTAACATTAATGTTAACTTTTGTAAACAAATTTATAATTAATTGTACAGAATAACGAAAAGTGTCACCATCCTTTTTTTGTAATAATTTAATCTGGTTTTTATTAGATTCAAATTATGCATAAAGTAGTGCCCAGATTTAGCCTTAACTTAATAAAAAGTAGGATAAAGCACCATTAACATTAACTTTCAAAATAATTTATACCATAATAAAGTTATCATTAATGTTAACTTATTAACAAAACTATAAATCTTTATTACAACTAATTTTCAAACCATATCAAATACTATATTATATTTTTTACATAAAACCATGGGTACTGGAAAACGGTTACAGTACTTTGCATGCAGGCAATTTACGGTAATACATATATACAGTGATGTCATGTCCAATGGTCCACCAACAAAAATTGAACGTTGGATGTTTGGATTTGGATTTTACTATATGTCCAATGTCCAATTGGACTTTGGACATCACATGACTTTCGTCACATATGATTGGGCAATATTTGTATTACATTTAATAGAACTAGTATTATTTAATTTCAACCAATCAAATTTATGGATTAGAGCAGGGTCCAAAGATTTAGGTCCAAGAATCATGATTGGATGTTTGGATTGGACGTCCAATCCAAGCGTCCAATTTTGTCCAATGTACATCACTGCATATAATATACCTACCTCTATTAAATCACATTTATAATTTTTAATATAATGTGTGCTTGTATGGAGGTATTTTTATAAAGTCACACTTCTTAATAATCACCCGGTTAGGCGTACCCAACTGCGTGATTATAAAAGAGGACGACTGTACATCGTGATTCGTGATCTTGATATAACGATCGGTGTATTTTTAAAAAATCTTTTTCATCACTAAGTTCTTTTACTAGTGCTAAATATTATTATACGTATTATTATTATAAATTGGGTTTTTTTTTAATCTGAAATTCACTAGCTTAGTCCAAATTCGAATTATCAACCGGATTACTAACTAAAGTGTTTAAAAATTGAAGGGAATGATTTAGATCTGGTCTTGTATATGAAATTTTACAGTATCTACAATTAAAATTAGAGTTAGGATTAGAATCTAGGATAAAATTGCAAAAAAATTTTCGTTAGTAATACAACAGGGATTACCCTAGTAAAAAAGAGAAGCACAAAGTGCATAGAGCACTAACTAGTTCTATATAATAAAAAATTAAAAGTAAACAAAAATTAAAACAAAATTAATTAATTCGGATTCAAATGAACCTAATTCGGGATCATTTGGATTCAATCTAGATATTCAAATGAACCTAATTCGGGATCATTTGGATTCAATCTAGATTCATTTGAACCCAATTTGAATTCAATTGATCCAATTCGGGGTTTGTTTGAATCCAAGCTTGGTTCATTTGGACCAAAACTGGGTTCATTTGAACCCAGTTAGGGGTTATTTTTGAACCCAAGCTTGGTTCATTTGGATCGAATCCGGGTTCGTTGAACCCAATCCGGGACACAAACCAGATTTATTGAACTTAAGCCGGGTTCATTTGAACTCAAACCGGATTCATTTGAACTCAAACCGGGTTCATTTGAGCTCAATTGAACTCGAATCGGGTTTCAATTTGAACCAAAAAACTTATTCCCGGAGCAGCAGTGCAACAAAACGTGCATCCATGTTGTGCATCCATGTTGTACATCCATGTTGTACATCAATTTATTCCGAAAACTAATAACTTTGGATATTCTTGCAACTTATAATTTTTTTTCAATATAGAGCGATCTGATGAATAAATTAAGAAATCATCATGATAATTCAAGTAATTATTTTTCAAAATTTAAATTTTAGTATATTTAATCAATAATGTTTAAACCTTGAAAAAAATTTTCGAATTACTGATCTATATCGTTTAATCCATCCTGAAGTAACCCGGAATAATGATATTATGATCAAAAATTAGCACACTTAAATAGTAGTCAAATTTTCGCAGAATTTCATAATATAAAATGATTTTTATTGATGCGATGATTAATTTAAGCTAATTTTAAAAAACCATATATGAAGTAAAAAATTGAATTCTCTAACTGAGTTAGTTTAAAATTTTCCGCCTGCAAACATATAATGATTTAAAATTTCCATTTCAACGTACAATAAGGAATATATATATATATTACTTCAGAATAACTCTATTGTCATTATTTTGGACCTTACATCTTTAAAAGTAGAGTAAATTGTTTCAAAAATTATGCTCATGGGCGTTATTTTGAAATCTTTAAATAGTAAATAACGCCCATAAGCATCTTGACAACGCACACTTGATATATATATCTATTATCACATTATTATAATTGGAATTATAAAAAATTGAACCCTAATTCAAAATAATGCGCATTGGCGTACTCGAAAAACTCGCATATGGGCGTCATTTTTTCGAGAATAACTTGTATAAAGGTGCCAAATTTCATCAAGCCTTCGCGTTATTCCGAAGGCGCCAGCGCGTTATATAAACATTATATTTTTAATTTTTTGCCGTGATATTAGCTAAATGGCTTGTCGAAAATGATTGTTGATAATGCAGCCCGGTTTTTAAGTGGTATCCTAAAAAAGAATTATCAAAATAAGATTATGTATATAAGGTTTGATTATGTAGTCAATGAATGAAGCTAGCATAATTGGGATAAACAATTTTGTTATATCACATTGCAGCATTGAATGATATCTCGGAGGAATAACAAAATGGAGGAATCAAAATTTTCATGGTTTTAAATAATTATATTTTTATTTCTTTTTATTACTAATATGAGGTTTATTATTTTAGGAAAAAAAGATTAACTATGTGCTACTAAAAAAAATACCGCCGGAAATAAAACAAAGTAGCATATAACTTGTAACTGATAACGCTTAGATTTTGACACTACAATTTAGGAAAAATAAATAAACAAGTATGGTTTATGATTGATATTTAAATTGTTTAGGGAAACCATTTACTTGTAATTACCGAAAAGTAAATAAATGCGATATCATACAAGGAGATATACAACTAGAATTTGAATTAAATTGAAAAGATCAATTTCCTTTTAGTGTAATTCCCGATGTAAAATACTCTCCTTAGTAGCATGTATTAAAAAATTTTTTTTTCATTTTTGCAAATATAAATCTACCATCATACAATAAAGAGTATTTTATAAAAAATTTAAATGGGGGTAACGGTGCAGGTGAAATGTCGTAATATAAAAACCGGTTTTTAATATAAAGTGAATTATACGTCACCGACAGTATAGCAAATTTTAGAATTAAATAATTAATATGAAGTTAATTGCATGGAAATTATATAAAAAGATAGTGACCCGCGTCCAAAAAAAAATGTCTATCTTATCCATATCTGATATTATATGATGACTAAAAAATTACGAAATCCACACAATACTGCAATATGCAATAGCATTATCTATGGTCATCCCCTCTCTATAATCCTATGTTTTGTAAAGTGATTATATAAAGGTCATTTAATAATTAATAATTATTTTTTCAAAAAAAATAACTTATAAAGATAATGAAATTATTAAAATATAGAAAGTGATTATATGAATGAACAATTGTATTCCTATCTCGGATTTTGAAAGTAGATTCAATAATTACAGACATTTCAAAATATGACAGATTAGTAATATATAATTTTATATATGAGTGCGTGAGAGTGAAAGCCTGTAAATGATCATAATGATTCATTATGAACTGTTGCAGATTTTCACACACACGCACTCATGTATATAATCTATCCTTTCACAATATTAATTCTTTGGATCTCTGGAATTTGCATATTCGTGTAGAATTCATGCATATATGCGTTTACCAAAATATATGCGTTTTACCGTGAGTTTAAAATAGACCCTTGCATATTCGTTTAACATATTTGTCGTTTTAACAACAATCTCTAATACTATTTAAAACCATTTAAAACTTGAAAATAATGAAAAGGACAATTTGCACAAATTACCAAATAATAACATTCAATATACAGATATATACATATATTAATATATAGACCATTGAAGTTAACTTGTGAACATATGCGTATTGCATATCCACTCACCAAAAAATGTTCATAAAATAACATGAAATTTAAGTTTCTGATTAGATGTGTTATTTTGGAGCAAAGCATGATAATTTTAAGGAAATGTACAGCCATTATCTAAAATCCTTCAAACCATACAATATTAAAGCATTTAAGTTGTAGATAAATCCTTTTCTTAGATCGGAATTTTTAACAATGTCTTGTGATTATTGCCTATTTAAGTCAATTGCATAAAAAAAACTTGCGCCTTATCCTAAAAAACATCATTTATTGTACAGATTCATAGATTAAAATGAAATTATAATAGTATAAAAAATAAATATAAGAAAATTGGTAAACCATCGAAAAATAAAATTTTTTGGGATGCATTTTTTAGGATTAGGGGTTAAGATTAGAGATTAGTTTTAGAGTAGAGATTATACTGTATTAAGCAAGTACAAGTGAATTTTTAGAAAGCTAAATAGAAACCGAGATTTCATTTTAATTATGATCTGTTGAAATTTATTGTTATTAAAAAAAAAAAAAAAAAAAAATTAAAATTGAATAGAAAACTAATTAATTCAATCTATCATTTTTATCATTTATCACAACCTTAAATAACTTGTAAATGATTATTTAAGAGTTTGTACTAAAAAGACAGGTCGAGAACATATTCTAGTATTCCGAGTATGCAAAGAATATCATTATAATGATTCATAAGAATACATTAGGAAAAACTTCAAAGTAAATAAAGCACATGAAACCAATGTTGCATCGCAGGGTACAGGTATCATGAACTGTTCTATTGATTTATATTTCAACTGCTATATCTGTAAACAATGAAATAACGTTAGTACACAGGGAATTTATCAACAATGTCAGCTACAGTATATAGTTTTCATGCATCGATATCATATTTAAACTAAATTGGATTTGCGAAACATAACACATATCTGGAAATTCGTTAATCATTTATTTTCCCTTATATAATATTCTTATTGTTTTGATGCATTGTATTTGCATGAATGAACTTTATCATACATAGTAAAAAACAATTTCATCACGTGATTTGTTAATTTTCGCGTCCGACTTTATTTTATACCAAAATAAATCACCATAGAAGCGCTTTTGTAGCATGCTATTTAATCTTATCTTCAACCTTATCTTTATTCACACGACAGCACCTCAATGAGTCTATATCGGTAGAACTAAAAGCTGTTACCCTGTTATCTCATTATTCTGATGGTAACCCGTATTTTGGTATGGTAAACTTTCAGTTAGTTTATTATAATAAAAAAACTATTTCTTATAAAAGTTTAATTGTTTTTTTTAGGTTTTTTTTTTTGTATATATTGTAATACATGTATTTTTATATATAATATTTAATTTTTTGTTTACTAATTTTCTTATAACGTTATATTGATTTGATTTTTATACTTTTAAAATAAAACGCCAGGATATTGGATCACTATCTTTATCAGTTAATCGATCATGCAAATGTAAATAGATTTGATCTTGATTGTTACACGGTCACGGATGTTTATTATCCAATACCGTTATAGTGGATTGTGTACAAAGAACAAAATCCAAGAACATTTCCAAATGATAATGAAAACGTCTTTTCATCCTTATTTAGTGAATTAACTATGAACATTAATAATAATACAGTAATATGAGTGACGCCAAAGGAAAAACCACTTTAATCATATAAAAATTTTTATGATTAAAGTGCCTTTTCTCTTAGAGTCATTATAGAGGATGATTTAAAAAAAAAAAAAAAAAAAAAAAAATTAATGACAAAAATGTTTTCATTATTGAAAACAATGGATGAAGCTATTAGACGAAAGTATTGTGGCCTTCTAATGTTCGATGTCTCCCCACCCTCTCTTTCTGACAAATCCGTTAATAAGTTAGATTCTTCGACACAACTTACGATCGATCATACTACGTCTTTAGAAAATAGTAGTATAAGAACCCAAGATAATTTCGTATTTACTTCTTTCATTGAACAAATTAAAGTAAGACCTCAGAGTCCTATAAAAAATAAACCTTCTATTAGTCATAATAATAATGACATGGGTTCAGATTTATCGGTAATGAATAACGAGGTCGATAAGGCATCCAATTTTGAACAGTTATCTTTAGATAGAACCCCTCGTCCTCCTAATGCGTTCATTTTATATAGACGTGCAAAACAACCCGAAGTAACTCGGGATCATGGAACAATATCAAATGCCAAAATTTCCAAAATATTGGCAAATCTTTGGAAAAATGAAAATGACGACGTGAAACACTATTGGCAAAAGATGGCTGACAAAAAAAAAATGGAGCATATGCTAGCACATCCTGGCTATGTATATCGACCAAAAAGACCCAATGAAAATAAAAAAAAAAAAGATCGACGTAAATTGAAGGCCACTACTAAGGAACGAATTCCGTTACCTGTCACAAATCCGATTGTTTCTCCTCAAGAATCTATAATTTCGACGGATCCTCCTTCCCTCCCTTACGATAATCAACTTGAAACTTATTCACAACCTACTCCCGTCATCTTTCACGATATCGAGTTTGGTTATAATGTCTATAGCAATTATATCGATTATTACGATCATAACGATTATAACAATTATAATTTTATTGAAGGAAATGAATTGCAGCAATATTTGATCGATCAAAATAATGCTATAATTTACCCTTATGAAACCAATTTTTGTTAATATTAAGCTTTTTTTTCGTACAATCTCTCAATTTATATATTTTTTATATTTTTTTTTTTCGTATTTCAATCTTCCGATATAAATATATATATTTCTTTTTTTTTATTTACGTAATCTGGTCAAAATCATCGCGTTTTTTTGACCTTTTTTTTTTTTTTTTAAAAAAAAAAAATTAAGCCTACATCGGTTTATTATTTTATACGTTTTTTTTTAGGAATTGTGTGTCTCGATTCATAGTAATTATTCTTGTAAAATAATTTCTCTCCTATGTATATGATAATGAATAGTAAGATACGTCACATAATTTACGTTCTTCAAATATTGGCTATGGTAATTTTTTCTATATGTATGTAATAATTTTTATTAATATAATCATGTGGTTAATTCAATTAAACTTTTATAAACATATAAATAAAGCATTCGTTTTTTAGTGTCGACATTAAATAATTTCTTTATTTTTTCTTATAACTTAATATAAATATTTTTATATCACAATTTATGGAAAATCTCGTATTTATATTTGTTATTATTAGTCATTTTTTATGAAAATTCAATAAGATTTGCAAAACCAAAATTTCGAACAATAATATCTCAATAACAAACTAATTATCATAAATAACTATTTATAAAATAAAATTTATCATAATTAGGTGACTGTCTTAAAAAAACAATTTATTATAATTTTTTTTTTAAGTTATTTAAATTTTCAATACTTTGAATTGATAGTAACATAGTTAAACTGATAAAAACTTTTTATTTAAATTATATGGATAAATAAAAAATTTTTATTGAGTTTATGTATATGGTTTATTGTTCAAATTTTTAAATTTTGATTTTTTAAAATTCTAAAATTTTCAAAGATTAAAATAATAATATTCGATAATTAACCAACTTAAATTCGATAAAACATTTTTATTTAAATTTTAAAAAAAAAATGTCTATCGAATTTAGTTACAGTATGTGATTATTGAGATATCATCACTCAATGTTTTAAAAAATTTTGATTTCAAGATATTCTAAATTTTTTCAAGGATTTAAATTTAACTAAATTTCAATAAAAATTTATTACTATATTTAATTTGAGATATTATCACTTAAAGTTTAACAGTTTCGTAAATATTATGAAATTTTAATCCTGATCGGAAATCCAAAATCTCAATTTCTTGAACATGACTAATCCATTAGTCACTACACCAATATCTTGTTTCGCCGACAATCAATTCACCAAAAATTTCACCGACAATCAATTCACCAATAATTCAAATTCACCGACAATTAATTCACCGACAATCAATTCACCGACAAAATAATTCTGGTTAAAGGTTAGTGCAATTTTTTTTTATTGTTGGTGAAATAATTGTTGGTGAAGTAAACTTGTCGATGAAACAAGATATCGGTGAATTAATTGTCGGTGAAATGGCATGGACCCTCTATATCGCGTTGATTTGCATCAATACAATCCTTATTATGTACTGTATATACGCATAATATAAAAAAAAAAACCGTTATGCTATTTAAGTATTTACAGTAGTGCGTAATTATCGTAATTTGGTTTTTTAATTATTAGCCTAGATTAGTCAATATTACGTTATTTTAAAGTTAGAGTTATTTTTATAATAATAAACCAATTTAAAATAGTTACTTAAATTTTATAAATAAATTTCTTTGTAAAAATAGTATAAAAATAAAATAAATATTTAGCCGGTTGGTTATAAAAGCTGTTCAACATATTGCTGCGGTGTCAAATATCGGTTTAATTACAAATATAGTACAAATCATATAATATAGTGAATTCCAATCATGAAGATTATTCTTATTAATATATATTTACTATAACGATAATTACTATAATAAAGATATGATAATAAATAGAATATTTATAAACTCAAAATACTGTATTTAATAATTTTTGACATACATGCTTGTAGTTTTAATAAGTCTTAAGGATCTAATTTTTTTTAAAAGAAGTACAAAAAAAAACATTTATAACTAATAACAAATATATTGTAATATTCTTTTTAATATTTTTTAAATACAGTAGTTAAAATTAAAAGTATAAAACTTGGTTAAATATTTTTAAAAACCACAACATATTTACTACAAACTATAAAAAACAGATAATAAAAAATATAATAAACAAAAAAAAATAAAAAAAATAAATAATAAAAAAAAAAATAAAAAGAAGAAAAATTTAGTAACAAATAAAAAATAATCTTTATATTCTTAAATATATATATTAAAAATACAAAATTACTATATAAGTAACAACTCTTTCTGACAATTCCTTATACCAAATCTTTTCATAAAATTCAACCTATGAAAACTTTGGAGTTAGTATATTTGTATATAACAAAAGCTTTATCTAGAAGTATCTTGGATAAAGGGTTTTAGATGTTGGACTCTCCGGGTGGAAGACTTTGTTACTATAGAAAAAGTAGTAGAGCAACAACTCTAAAGTTTTTTGTCAGAAGCTACAAAAGCTTAAGCAAAAGTAGTATTTTGATCAAATATATTATTTTTCAAAGCATAACTTTTATGCTCTTTACAAGTTTGGTACTCTTAATATTTTTCTTTGGGCTTTTCAGAATTTCACCAAAAGTGAAAAATTTATGGCTAGGCGATGAACTACATCAGAAAATTTTATACATAAATATTGATCGATATATAGCACTTAATCGTTTTATATCGATTATATAATATCGTTATATATCGATTAAAATATCGTTATATATTGATTAATTAGATAAAAATCAATATATATCTATAATTGATATATATCATAATATCGTTATATATCGATTAATTGGATAAAAATCGATATATATCTATAATCGATATATATCATTTTTTTTATATTAAATCATTATATATCTATAAATCGATTATAATCATAATTATTTGAAACGATATATATCAGATATCTATAAATCGATTATAATCATAATTATATGAAATGATATATGACGATTAGCAGATCTTTAACGATTGTATAGTATTTTGACCACGTCATGAAAATTTCAACCCGGATAACCAGATAAAAAAAAAAAAGAGTTCAAACTTTCTTAAGCCCATTTGATCTGTAAGCTGCTATAGATCATAAAAATATATTCTACAAAATGAGCAAAAAAACTTAAAAAAAAAAAAA
>QKWP01002377.1:32367-44894 GCA_003550325.1 Gigaspora rosea
CCCAGATCTTATCTATTTTTTAAAGAGAAAAATGTTAAAGAGACGCATACTTGCATAATCCACAGATCTATATATTTTAAAAAGGCTGTATTTGAGTAATATATAAAACCTCGGGTCACTTACATTTCAACAGTTTTAAAAAAGCATATAAAAGACCCAGATCAGCGAAATAGTATACTGTATTTTGAAGAGAAAATGGTAAAGAGAACGCATACTTGTGTAGAGTAATAAAATTATTTAATTGGCAGGTCGGTTTGTTGATTTTTTTTTTATCAGAGATTTTTTTTACGCGACACGCGTGGGGACGGACAAAAAATTTCCAAACTGTGGTTCTGATCTAATTTTATGTAATTGATATAAAAAAATCAAAAAAGTAATTTTTTTAGATCAAACTGCATCAAAAACGTATCTTTTATATTACCATGCGTAAACACTAAATGTCCGTCGCTACGCTCTGGCCAATAAATATCATTGCAAATAAAAAATTTTATAATACCCCCAATTAAGTTTATGATTTCAGCATGATCCATATAGTAAAAGCTATTTTTGTATTATAATGATCATTTTATCGATCGTTACAACAATAATGTCAACATTACTAAATTTTCGTTCAAATGCTTGCCCAATATGCTTGACATGTTTTGTTTGTTCAAAAATTTATGGAAAAGACTGCTCCTGTCAACCAATAAACCTTAGCAAGAAACATAAAAAAGGGTCCGGATATAAACTAGACTTTTATAACAAATATATTACATGAATATGTGCCAATATTAAAAAGGTTAAATATGAACATGAATTTGTTGACTGGATTAATAATAAATCTCGAGTTAAGATTCAAAGCAATCAAAATTTTATTAATATTTGTCGAGAATGCATGAAGAATTATGATGAACAAAATCAAAGTAAAATTTTACGTATTTATATTATCTTTATAGTATTGAAAATTTTTACCCAATACTAACAATTAAAACTTAGTTCAAAAAATGGATCAGAACAAAGTTAATGAAAGTAATGAAAGTATCGAAACAGTTGATTTAACAATCAAAGATCCTTTAAATTGTTTATCTGAAGCTGATAGTTTAGAATTACCCGACTTATCTGAAGTAATAGCGATAGCAGTTAAATCAGAAATTGGTAATGGCAAAGAATCTGAATCAAAAACTAGTAATGCGAAAGATTCTTAAGATTCTGAATTAGGTGTAAAGGAGCCTAATACGAGTATGATCTTCAAAATATTTATTCAACATGCTCATGTTTTTAAAATCAACTAATAAATATTTTAATATATATTATATATATTATATTAGTATGCTATGATCGGTTTGAAAAACCGCATAGAAAACTAGATAGGGCATTAGTGATCCCGTATGATCTTGATAATATCAAAAATTTCAGAAACATTAAAGAAGAAATTTTATCTCGCACACTTACTGAGAAATGGGGAAAATTGAATTAGGCATATTTGTTATTAAATTTCAAATACATCTAAGGCAGATCATTACGATTTAAAAGCTAATAGATCCATTACTGCATTTTTATCTGAAATAAAATATAAAAAAATATTCAACTATGCGTCTATCAAGCTTAGTCGTTATAGGGCCTTTCCTCAAGTTTGTGGCTCTTTCTATTATATACAAAGATCTTGGACTTCATTCTTGAGTATACTGTAGAAGGTATTTGCAAAAATGAAATAGGTTTTTTTCCTTAAATATTCATTATTATAGTAACTTACTGGTTTCTCTTTAGATTCGATATTCTTACAATGTAAAGTTTCCTGAGTGCAAAGGATGAAAAGAAAGCATGAGTGGAAGTTTTGGGTCTTGCTGTCACTATGGTATAGGCACTGTTATAGAGAAAGAAAAGATTTGAGCGTATTTAAAATCTTTTGAAGGTAAGTTTTGGATCTTAATATCATAACCAGAAGCTGAATGCTACAAAGGGTTAAAAATATAATTGTTAGACTTTGTTGATTTTAGGAGTTCTTTCCAGTGGACTTTTCGTTGGTATGTTTTCGAGTCCATTGCCCATTGGATTTATTAGTGCCTATTTTGGTGAAATTTGCCGTCGAGTATTGGCAAACGCATTTTGCAAGAACATTACACTAACTACTTTAGTGCTAATAAGAAAATATAATGTTGGATATTGTTATGACGATGAAAAATGGAGGTGAAAAGGATGAATGTAAGAGATTGATTCATTTCCAAGAAATCCGCAAAGAGATGGGAACGGG
Organism: Gigaspora rosea; assembly: GCA_003550325.1. Classification (NCBI taxonomy): domain Eukaryota; kingdom Fungi; phylum Glomeromycota; class Glomeromycetes; order Diversisporales; family Gigasporaceae; genus Gigaspora; species Gigaspora rosea. Next base: position 34,598 of record QKWP01002377.1, read on the forward strand.
AACGCTGATAGAACATACAAGCCCAGGTAAGAAAATTGTTGTTTTAATGTAAGGGGAGTAACAAAAATCAGGTGATTTTTTAGGGGGGGAGGGGGGTAAAAAAAGTTGAAATTATATATAAGAACCTGACTATTTATATATTAAGGAAGAGGGAGGGGGGTAGGCCTCTGATAAAAAATAATCAGGTGATTAATGACACTGCCCTAATTGGAGTTTGAAATTAAGTGTTCATCTATTATCCAAAAATTAGCAGACATGGGTGGCATTGTGGAATATTTAAAGTTGGATATCATTATGATAAAGGAATTTGAGTTAAAAAATAAACAATTAGTCATTTATTCATTTCAAAAATTTGTAGAGATAGTGAATGCTAATGGAATATATAAGTCCAAATAAGAATTTATTATTAAATGGAATCGGATTTGAAAAGATGAACATAAAGCATTCATTTTTATTTTCAAAAATTTGCAGAGATAGAAATGTTGATGTAACCTATAATCAAGGTAAAAAAATTGGTTTAATGGAATTGGGGTTGAAAAAGATTATTAATATAAGACTTCATTTAATTAACAGAATGGGTGACGCTAGTAAAAACTGTTAATGTTTGATATTATTATAATGAAAGAATTAGAGTTGAAAGATAAACAAAGGCATTCATTTATTTTCAAGAGTCTTCAGCGATAGAAACGCTGATGGAACATATAACCTAGGTAAGAAATTTCTATTAATTTAATGAAATTGAAGATAAAAAGAATAGGCGGCTACTATACATACCCCCTAAATTTGCTATTCATACCCCCTATCAAAATTAAAAAATTTTAAAACTTTGAGTGAAGATATTTTGACAAACATTTGACTAAATTCAATAAACTTTTTTTTATTTAAATTATATGAATATGTAGAATTAAAATAAAAAAAAGTTCATTGAATTTAGTCAGATGGTTGTAAGATACCTTCGCTCAAAGTTAGATAAAAATCAAAGCGTCCATCAAAATAAAAGCTGCGCCAAAGTTTTTTAAAACTTTGAGCGAAGATATCTTGACAACCTTCTGACCAAATTCGATGAACTTTTTTTATTTGAATTATATCAATTCATAGAATTAAATAAAAAAAAAGTTCATTGAATTTAGTCAGATAGTTGTCAAGAAACCTTCACTCAAAGTTAGAGAAAATCAAAACGTCTATCAAAATAAAAGCTGCGCCAAAGTTTTAAAAAAACTTTGGTGCAGCTTTTATTTTGATAGACATTTTGATTTTTCTCCAACTTTGAGCGAAGGTATCTTGACACACATCTGACTAAATTCAATGAACTTTTTTTATTTGAATTATATAAATTTATAGAATTAAAATAAAAAAAAGTTCATTGAATTTAGTCAGATAGCTGTCAAGATACCTTTATTCAAAGTTAGAGAAAAATCAAAACGTCTATCAAAATAAAAGCTGCACCAAAGTTTTTTAAACTTTGAACAAAGTTATCTTGACAGCCATCTGACCAAATTCGATAAACTTTTTTTTATTTTAATTTAATAAAATCATAGAATTCAAAATAAAAAAAATTTCGTCGAATTTGGTCAGATGTTTGTCAAGATATCTTCGCTCAAAGTTTTAAAAAACTTTGAGCAAAGATATCTTGACAACCATCTGACCAAATTCGATGAACTTTTTTTTATTTGAATTATATGAATTCATAGAATTCAAATAAAAAAAAGTTCATTGAATTTGGTCAGATGGTTGTCAAGATATCTTTGCTCAAAGTTTTAAAAAAACTTTGGTGCAGCTTTTATTTTGATAGACATTTTGATTTTTCTCCAACTTTGAGCGAAGGTATCTTGACACACATCTGACTAAATTCAATGAACTTTTTTTTAATTAAATTATATGAATTAATAGAATTCAAATAAAAAAAAGTTCATTGAATTTGGTCAGATGGTTGTCAAGATATCTTTGTTCAAAGTTTTAAAAAACTTTGGCGCAGCTTTTATTTTGATAGACATTTTGATTTTTCTTTAACTTTGAGCGAAGGTATCTTGACAACCATCTGACTAAATTCAATGACTTTTTTTTATTTTAATTCTACATATTCATATAATTCAAATAAAAAATAGTTCATTGAATTTAGTCAAATGGTTGTCAAAATATCTTCGCTCAAAGTTTTAAAAATTTTTAATTTTGATAGGGGGTATGAATAGCAAATTTGGGGGGTACGTATAGTAGCCGCCAAAGAATAACATAAAGCTTTCATATATTAGCAGAGATTGGTGACCTACTGGAATATTAACGTCAGATATTTTTATAATGGTGTTGGAGTTGAAAAGGATGTACAGAAGGCATTCGATGAAGGAATTGGAGTTGAAAAGGATGTACAGAAGGCATTCGATAAAGGAATTGGAGTTGAAAAGGATGAACAGAAGGCATTCAACGAGGGAATTAAGTTGAAAAGAATTAACATAAGGCATTCATTTATTTTCAAGAATCTGTAGTGATAGAAAACGATGATGGAGCACATAATCTAGGTAAGTAATTTGTAATAATTTAATAGAATTAGTAGTAGAAAGGAAACTTTATATATTATCAAAAATTGGCAGAGAAAGGTGACGCTAGTAGAACATAAATGTTGGATGTTTTTATGACGTAGGTAAGGTATTAGTTGAAAAGGGTGCACAGAAAGCTTTCGACGAAGGAATTGGAGTTGGCCCTATAAGAAAAGTTGATCCACGTTTTAAATTTTATGTTTTTTCATAAATGCTAAATACCCACAAAATTTATAATCTCAAATCATGGAGATTATTTGGCTTGTCTAGATTTTGTTGTTTCATGTTACAGATTCACTGATTTTTTACAAAAATATGGAGAAATAACAGAAATATTCAGAAAAATTTTTTATAGGATGAAAAGGATTAACATAAGATATTCATTTTTCAAGAATCAGCTGCGATAGAAAACGCTAATGGAACGCATAGCCTAGGTAAGAAATTTGTATTTATTTAATAGAATTTGAGATAAAAGGATGAGCATAAAGAATTCATATATTATAAAACATTAATTTTGGATATTTTTATGAATTGGAAAGATGAACAGAAGGCATTCGAAGAAGGAATTTGAGTTAAAAAGGATGAACAGAAGGCATTCGACAAAGGTATTGGTGTTGAAAAGGATGAACAGAAATCATTCAATAAAGGAATTGGCATTGGAAAGGATGGACAGAATAGAGTTAATACTTGGATCCGGATTTAATCATTTATATCCGGATTTAATCAGATTTAATTGTTAGATCCAGATTTAATAGTTTGATACGAAAGATCTTGATTTAACAATGATATCTAATATTGTCATGATATATCTGAAACAGATTTGTGAATGGACAGAGGCAATGTGCCTGCATATTTAAATCTGGATCTTATATCTTAATCCGGATCTAATAGCTAAGTCCGGATCTAATGATTAAATCCGGATATCCAGATCCAAGTATTATCTCTAGGACAGAATGCATTCGACAAGGGAGTTGGAGTTAAAAAGAATGAAAATAAGGTATTCATTTTTTTCAAACATCTGTAGTGATAGAAATGCTAATAGAATGCATAACCTAGGTAAGAAATTTCTATTAATTTAATCGAATTGGAGGTGAAAAGATGAATATAAGCACCCATCTATTATTACAAATTGGCAGAGAATGTGATCCTAGTAGAGAGTTGGAATTGGAAAAAATGAATATAAGGATTTGACTTTTTTTATTTTTATTTTTTTTTAATGTTTATAGAATATATTCTAATTTATTAAATAAAAGTATTTTAATAAAAAAAATAATGAGTATTTTTAACTCTCACTGGAGGTGAAAATTTACCAGGGTGCTACAGTGCAGAACACCTAAAGGTGAAAATCATAAATTTATCCATTTTCAAAATTTTCATATTGAAATTTGATGTGTTTGTGAATTCTTGCATTTTTGATTGGCTAATAATTAGTTTTTAAAAAATATTTTAAAATTAATTTAAAAATTAATTTTAAAATTAGCTAATATTAGGTGCCTAAAACACATGACTTTCCTATTTTTGCCTAAATTTTTATATATTATATAAATACTATACTTTTAAACTCATTAATTAAAAAAATATACAATGATTTTTTAAAAGTTAAAGCTGTTAAGTTGTGTTGTAGCAAATTAGCTAAATTACAAAATAGCAGCCCATTTTTTGTAATATTATTTTTATATTGAATAATATTAGCTTTTAAAGTTTGTAATGCCTTTAGATGTTTTGTACTGTATATCTCAGAAATATACCAAATAAATAGGATCAGGTATTCTAATTAAAAATGCTTAGGATCTTACAAAAACTAAAACTAAAACCTTATATCAAATCTATATTATGTTATATAAAATTCTTTTTTTATTTTAAAACTACATCCTAACCCTAAAAATTCTCTTGTTCTCAATTTGAACACCAGTACAAATACTTTACTGACAATCAATACTATCAATATGAACAATATAGACACATTAGAGCTAACTGCCCACAAATAATCCAGATAGTTGAGAACCAGAGATATCAATATGGTTGTCAACCCCTGAAAGTAAATGCTTCATACTTATCTCACTACTCTAATTGGAGAATTAACTATTGCTATAAATACAGAGTACTACAAAAACCAGAACACATCAGACTCTTGGAGCAAACTTTAGTTTGCAAAGGATGTTGAATTGATTTTCACTATAATCTGAATCAAGATGACCTTTAAAGTATAGAATTCTTTACAAATAGTAAAGGCTAAAGAACACTAACAGAATGTATACTTTGTGAACAACAGTGCATTAGATCAAAACAACCAAGCTTAATTCTATTCACATGAACACTTGATTTGTTGACTTAAACACTTGTATATGACATGTATATAACCTTAACCAAAGCTTAATTTACCACTTAGCACGTATAAAATGAAGATAAAATACCTGTGTGCACTTTACGGTATATATTTATACATATCTACTGATTTGGTTTCACCCAAAATTAGCCAATCATGATCGAGAATTATTTGCTATTATAATTTATTACAAAGTGTATTTTGACAACAACGGTCTTTTAAACTTACTTATAATCCATAATTAAGTGTATAGAATATTGTAATATCTACATGTTTAATTATTAGCTAAAAGTAAGTTAAAAAGGTAGTTTTTCTAAAAAGTTCTTCCGAATTTACCCTTACCTATTATACACCCGATCATTCAATAACAAACTGATCCTTTTCTACCCGAAAATACCAAAACGCTTCAACAACTAGAAATAGTGCTTCCTTTTACAGCTTGGCATAGCTGTTCTTTGAACATTTATTGCTTAATCTCATATAGAGGCCAAAAAACTATTTTATTTGAAGGTTTTATTTGTTATTCTTCATGTCACTTAATACCGTAGATTCCCGAAAATAAGCTACTCCGAAAATAAGCAACCCTCTGAATTTTTTTCAAAAATTTCAAAAAACGCGTTGGCAGTTGCTACATATAAACCTTTTTTTACTAAGTAAACTTCAAAAAGTCGATTAAGTAAAGTTGTTTAGCGCATAAAAATACACTTATAGTAAAAATTTAGTGTTATTTGGACAACATTTTATTAGTACGTTTTTCAATTTTGCAAAAAATTCAATATTTCAAAAATAAGCAACTCTCTCGTTTTTTCGTGTAATTTTTTGTCCAAAAAAGGTTGCTTATTTTCGGGAATATATGGTAACAGAGGTTTGTGTAATAGTTTATCGAAAAAAGACCCCTAAAAATCAAATTGGTGAATATGATATATATATATATTTTTTTTTTTAGGTATTTGTACCTATGTGCAGGTAAAGCTACTACAACAAGGCAAATCAACTAATGGTTACCTTTGATTCTTGTAGTAAATGTTGCAGAAATTAATATTATTGACAAGGAACTTTATCTTGAATATAAAGACTTTTCGGAAGAAATCAGTTTTCTTTTAGAAGATGCAAATATTAAACAAAAGTACCAACTCTGCTTACTATATTTAAAGCAACAATATGCCACCAATATTTTCTGACTCTACCTATTATATAATAGTTTGTGTAGCTGATAATTTTTTTACTTTAGTATTTTTAGTAGAGTAAAAAATTGTCAGATACAAACAATTATATAGTAGGTAGAGTCAGTCAAAAAAAATGTAGTCACATATTTCACAATATTTTTTTGTCACCTCTATATATCTCTATTTATTATTATAGTATCCCTTAATTTGTTATGCAGGCATATTTGCCTGCGAAAATTTTAAATTTTTAAATTTTTTAAATAAAACCTTAAATATTAATTTTAGCTATATACTTTCTAAGTAAAAATAATAATATTAGTTCTGTTTTATCAACTTTATTATAAAATTTTTTTAAAATTATTAAAAAACTTTGGTGTAATAAAAGTTTAAAGTTTTTGTTTTGGAACTTTTACTATAGAATTTTTTCTTTAGGTTTTCTCAAATTTTATATGTTCCCGTCTATAATAAAAATTTTCAATTCTAATACAAGTCTTAATTTTTACAAGTACCGTAAACTGCCGTATAAACAACCCGGGTCTGGTACATTCCACCAAAAAAATTAATTAGTAAAAAAAAGAAAATAATTAGTAAAAATGAGAGGAGGAGTCTGATATGTGGGGGCTGTTTATACGGCAGTTTACGGGTAAATCATATAAAGTCAAATAATGAAAGTTGTCATTCTTTATATAAACTACAATATTGTATTAGAAACTATATTTTTAAAACCAATATTTAAAGAATTCGCCAAGATATTGTAAAATATTTTTTTGGTTAAAAAATTTCTTAAAAATTTAATATTTTCAACTTATAAAAAACATAAACTTTTTGTCTTATAATATAAATTTAAATAATTCAAAAATGTAATCCTTGTTATTAAAAAATATAATACCAAATTTTATTTAAATATTTTAAATGATTAAAAAAATAGATCAGAGGTATATTTATTGGCCGGAGCGTAGCGACGGTCAGTTAGTGTCTATGCAAGTGATACAAAAGTTATGTTTTTGATGCTTTTTGCTCAAAAAACATATCTTTTCTGATGCATCTTTGTACATCTTATAGAAATTTTATCAAAAGTGCAACTTTGGAATTTTTTGTCTGTCCGCACACGTGTCGCGTAATCAAAAAGTCAAAAAAAAAAAAGTCAAAAAAAAAACAAATCTATGATTTACCCTCTAAAGCAGTAGAATGATAAAACCTGCTTTGTTATTAAAAAACCTGTTTTATTGTTAATTACGTTGTGCACTACATTGACCATTAAACTTCGTTTCGTACTTCCTTTAGATTTGCTCATTCTTTTTAATCTAACTACCCGCCTTTTCTTCTTCGGCTTATTAGATTCTATAAGACGAAAGCCCAAAACTTATACGCGAACACAAAATTATCAACATCGTTTTATTCTCTAGCATTTTATAAACAATTTATGAAAGTTTCAAGGTCATTTGATGCCTTGACAAGAAGAAGAATCGGTTTAAAATTTTTTTGTATTGGTAATTGAACAATTAGAATTTGAACAAATTCCTTCTAAATTTATTCCAATTGACATAAGTTAGTTGATTGGATTGTTTACACTATACTGACCATACTGACTCTATTATTTAAAAATAGTTTATAAGAAAACGATTCACTTCCCAAATGGCTGCTGTGTATCTTTTATGACATACATTATGTCTATTAATCAAAGATATCCTCATAAATTTATGATTTCACGGAATACTGACAACATATGGATGACTGAATTACTTCCTGGTATGTTATTTATTTCGCGTAAAGTCATTTTAATTGAGATAATTTATCTAATTTTAAATTACACATAAACATATTAGCGTTTACACCGAATGTGCCAATGTTATACGTGAAACGGTGCCATTCAGATTTATGCGCAGTCTACAACACTTTGTGACACCAATTGGTATTGAAGGTGTTTTCAGCTCAGGTACGATTTAAATTTATTTAATATCCATGAATTGAATATGATTCGATCGCTGTTTATAAAAAATCTATGATATGTAAAAATTTAATAATGATTTTAATAATTAGGGCAGTTTTTTTAGATTCAGATTCCAATCAACCCATCGCATTAATAAGCCACCGTTAAAAAATTCTAGATTATAATTTTATCCAATGAATTCAGATAATTTCATAGTTTGTTAACATAGTTTTGATTACTTAGTTGGTGTCTCATTCTAATTTCTTACGTTCGGCATTTCCATTAAAAGACTTTTCGGAAACCAAGCATGAATTTTTCTTAGGAGAAAATTTTAGATAAACCGACAGAGCGTTAACAGCTGTAACTCCTACTCCGTGCAAACCTCCTAAAGTTTTGTAGACCTCATTGCTAAATAAAGAATGAAACTCGAGAGGTAGTTGTTGTTAGGCTCTTAGTTGGTTTTTCTAAATCTTTTCTTATAAAATTCTTTTACTTTAGATATTGTCAATTAAATGACGAAGGAAATATAGCAAGACTGCCTAAATTTCAAAAAAAAAATTATAACTTCACAATATTTATCTAATTGAACTTCGAGAGTACCCAGAGACCAAGGCCTTAAATTCAAAAAAGGGGACCGAGTGTATAACTGAACATTTGGAGTTAAAACAGTAATATCTAAACTACAAGCCTCAAATCAGCCAAAAGTTTTTATCCAATAAATACAACTCTCAAAAATAAACCAACTTTGGCGTCTTTCTAAATAAAAAACCTTACTTTTATTAAGTTCAGGATTAGGATTTTTGATAATGGCTTGAAAACAAAGAAAATTTCATTTCCAATAAATGATTTTTATTCTTAACTTATTCTTAATACATAATTAAAGATCTATTTTCTATTAAGCTGCTAAATCAACCAAAGTATAAGTTTTATATTTTACATCACGAATCCACAAACTTTTAGCCACAACAATATTAACCTATAAATTAATTTAAAGTATATCGATTAATAAATAATCTTTATACTACAAACTCAATTAAACGAGTAAAGTAAACTTTGATAACATATAAATAATTTTTATACTTACCACTGAATCGACATGAAGAATTAACAAACTCGAATAGATTAAATCAATTAAAATTAATATAATACTGAATCGCGTTTCTTTACAAACTATATGAGACAGGGAATTCAAAAAGAAAAAGAACGATGGGCAAATGCTTAAATTAGACTTTTGTAAATGGTTATTATATATTTCAGCTTTCTCACCTTCTTTTAAGCGATGATGGTAATAACGAACATTTTCTCCATTGATTTTTATTTTTTTGGTGCGGTTAGAAGTAAAGGAACAGAATTTTGTATGGCTGTTATTAAATTTCCTATAATACTTTGTTTGGCTAGCAGACAAATAATTATTCCACCAATAATCAATCAGCAATTAACCTTGTCCTTTCTCTTACCTATTATTTGCCCTTTAAATTCGTAAATTTGGTTATTTTTTGTCTTATTTTCTTCTAAATTTTTCACTTGGGATTGTCTTGTGATCAATTCACCTTTTAATGCTCTATTATTTCTTTTTTGGCTTTCCAAACTACTGCCGCTTCATAAATAATAAATTATTAAAGCGTCTAATTAGTGTAAACTAATTTTTTTCCGCTGGTATTTTCAGCCTTTACCTTGCCCTACTTTGCAATATAGCTTAGATCTACCTTTAGTCGCGCGATGCAAGGCGATGCAACTTATTATACCGGTTTTACACTACTAAGTTATGTAAATATTTGATATTTGTGTAATGTCAAAAGTCTCCTATCATATATAAATATCTATATTTCTGTATTTATTACCAACAATCAAAATTTAATTAATCGTTGATATTAAAAATCGTCTCTAAGCCCCGATTTGATATGAAAGGACCCAAATCATCGTGTAATATCGGATAACTGTATAAAAAATAATACAAAAAATTAATTTCATATGTTTTCTAAATATATAATAGCATTATTAATTTTCCGTTTTGTAACCAATATTTGGTATGACTTTGGTTTGTCCATTTAAGGTGGTTCATAATAGCTAATATGTTCTTGATCACTTTTTTCAATTGATATATGCTATTTTAATTTAGTTTTGTCTTTACTTGTAGTAATATTGTTAGTAACACAAGATAATTATTATGTTGAAAAGCACATGTAGTAGATATGACATATTGAATATAAAAAGTTAAAGAATAAAAAATTGAAAGTAAATTTAAATAATATATTTCAAGAATAAATATAAGAAAAAATAATAAGGTTTTTATGTGATAAAAAAAAATAAAAAGCCTTCAATTCATTTTAATAAAGTTTTGCAA
>QKWP01002377.1:48092-70385 GCA_003550325.1 Gigaspora rosea
AAAGTTGTCATCCTTTATATAAACTACAAAGTTGTATAAGAAACTATATTTTTAAAACCAATATTTAAAGAATTCATCAAGATATTGTAAAATATTTTTTTGGTTAAAAAATTTCTTTAAAATTTAATATTTTTAGCTTATAAGCAACATAAACTTTTTGTCTTATAATATAAGTTTAAATAATTCAAAAATATAATCCTTGTTTTTAAATATTATAATACCAAATTTTATTTAAATATCTTAAATGATTAAAAAACTAGATCAGAGGTATATTTATAGTAATTATACAGTCAAATTTGCCTGCGAACCTCTACAAAGTAAGGGATACAAGTTTGGCCATGACCATCACCATTGCAAAATGGACCAGAATGAGAGGAGTTCTGCCGCGTAAAAGTTCTTCTTCATGTTTCTCATTGAGATATTCAACTCCTAACTCAAAATAATACAATTTTATAGACAGATTTATATGATTACTATTCCGAAGAAATTAATGCTGATCCAATAGACTTACTTGGGCCCCCTATAGATAATAATGAAACAAAAGAAATAACAGATGATGAAAGTCAAGAAGAAGAATCTGAAGATGATGAAGGAGAAGAATACCGATTTGACTGGATGCTTTTGGCAGAGATGGGTCCTAACTCAGTAATTGATTGTTCTTTTGATCTTGGATCTCGTGATATTGATCGAACTTATGACTGGATTAGCGAAGCTAGACAAAATTATTCTGGTACTAACCTTAGAGAAGCGGATTCATTTATACAACAAGTATCTAGTCGTAATGAATCAAATAATGAAACAGAAATAAATGAAATATCTAATACTGATATTATAGATTATCAGATATTAAATGATAAGCAAAAAACAATTTTTAAACGAATAGAATCACATTACCATAGCATTCTTACAGGTTGTCAAATTGAGCCACTTAATATTATTGTTATGGGAACTGCTGGTACAGGAAAGTCATTGCTAATTAGAGCAATTAGATATCGACTTCTTGAATTAACAGAAATCAAATCTAATTCACCTGTATTAATACTTGCTCCAACTAGAGTTGCAGCTTTTAATATTAATGGAGAAACAATTCATTCAGCTTTTTCTATTCCAATACCTATTGGTAATAATCTTGATATAACTGGTGAGTGATTAAACTGTTTACAAAATAGGTTACAAAATATAGAATATGTTTTAATTGATGAAAAAAGTATAGTTGGACGTAAAATGCTTGCTTTAGTTGATTTGCGGTTACGTCAAGCTTTTTCTGAACAAAAAAATCAGCCTTTTGGTGGAAAATCAATTATCTTGTTTGGTGATTTTGGGCAGCCTCCCCCTGTGCTTGATCATCCTATGTATACTACAAACATTTTGAAAAATTCACTATCTAATGATGGTATTATAGCCTACAACCAATTTCAAGAAGTATATAAACTTGATACTGTAGAACGTCAATCTGGAGATTCTGAAGAACAAAAGAATTTCTGAGATATTCTCTTACGATTGCGCAATGGTGAATCTACTATTACAGACTGGAGAACACTTAGTACATGTTTTGATGATAAAATAAATAAAACTGAATAGTAGATTTTCAGATACTACATTCGTTATGTCAAAATGGACTAATGTTAATATGATAAATAATGATAAATTAAGATCATTAAATGTTCCTGTTGCAAAAATTCTTGCAATACATAATAGGGAAGGTAAAGAAGCTAAAAATGCAGATTCTGATATGGCAGGTGGCCTTGAGGCAAAATTATTGTTAAAGGTAGGGTGAACGTAGATCATTTTTAATAGTGATCACATTGTGATCATATGAAATCAAGTGATCGACCAATCACAATAGTAAACAACATAGATTCAACCAATCCGAATTAATCATTTTTGTGTAACTAAGGAAAATTTGAGCTGACTTAGGAAAACTTTACGACATATAGAAGTATAATTTTTTCAAAATACTATATTTATTAAAATTTTACTATTATAAAAAGAGTATTTTGTACTACATATTATAAAATTTTTGGCTAAATTAATAACAACCGTAAAAAGTTTTATTTGTAGCACATTTTTATTTTCTATATAAATCTCATTGTACCACTAAAATTATATGATAAATAATCTACGTTCATCCTACCCTTAAGCAAAGGTGCACGTATTATGCTAATAGCAAGCTTGTGGACAGAAGCCGGATTAGTTAATGGTTCAATGGGAATTATTCAAGATATTTTGTTTGAAGAAGAGCAAAGTCCACCTTCACTTCCTATAGCTGTTTTTATTAAATTTGATAATTATACAGGACCTACTATAAGTACAGTAAATGGTATAAATGTTGTCCTAATTGTTCCAATTTAACGCAAATGGGAAGGTAAATTAGGGACAATATGTTCACATTTGCAAGTTCCTATCCGTCTCGCATGGGCTATTACAGTGCACAAAAGCCAAGGGCTTACACTACCAAAAGCTAGAATAGATATTGGTAGCAAAGAATTTGCTACTGGACTTTCTTTTGTAGCAGTATCTCGAGTTCGTTCACTTAATGATATTATTTTTTTTAAACTATTTAATTTTGAAAGACTTCAACGAATTTTAAAATGTAAAAGAATACAATAAAGAAAAAATGAAGAATTGCGACTAACTTCTTTAATACCTAAAACTTGAATATATTAATTATAAATCATATAATAATACAATTGTAATTATTAATTATTAATTTCTTAAATAGTATTTAATACTATTTAATTTTAAAAATAAATTTTTTAAATAAAATTATATAAGGGGAGTAACAAAAATCAGGTGATTTTTTAGGAGAGGAGTGGGGTAAAAAAAGTTGAAATTATATATAAGAACCTGACTATTTATATATTGAGGAAGAGGGAGGGGGGTAGGCCTCTGATAAAAAATAATCAGGTGATTAATGATACTGCCCTAAATACTATATGCAGTACAATATAGTATTTAAAATTTTAAATATTTTGGCTCTGGCCCTACAATGCTACGCATTAGCCTAGTAGTAATTATACAGACAAATTTGTCTGCAAAGTAGTACAAACTAAGGGATAGGTTTTACTTTTTTTTTTTTTTAATAGATACCATCTTATGGGGCTTCTTTTTGTGACAGTAATCATCATATTGCTGATGTCCATTTTGAAATATTAAAAATGCGAGCTAGTAAGCATGTAGACATTCATTTTAATTGGTTAAAAAATGTAAACAAGTAAACAATATATATGATATAGATCATTATATAAATTTAGATCTACCATTCATCTAATTGGCCTAATTGGCTAACAAAAAAAAGCTATTTTGCTTTGATAGAACGTTTAAATTCACTATAGTATAAAAAATAATCAGTAATTAGTATCTTTATTAGAAGTAAATATTGCTATTTATTGTAGTATTAATAATATGGGCGGACAAAAGTAGAATTTGACCTTTTTTAAAAAATGAGCTTTTAGATTAATCAGATATGTTTTTAAAAGCTGAATCTTTTTTATTTAATAACGAAAATATAATTAATTAGTAAATTTTGAAGTTATAGTCATTTAAAAACTTTTAAACGGTAAAACAGCAAAATCTAAAAATAGATCAATGTCTAATATCACACAATTTTCATCAGTAGATCTATAAAAATTAGCCAATCAGTTGAATAACAAACAGGTTTATAATCCGGAATTGTTATTTTTAGGTTTGTTTTGTTTTTGTATAACAAAATATGTTTTGCCAATTATCTTAAAACTCGTGATTATCCAATTTCTTTGGTTTCTACTTTTGACCGCCCATATTAACTAAGGGAGGTAGGGGTATTATGGCGAATTCAACATATTTTGTGATCCCGTGATCAGAATTGGCCGATTTATACACTATTTGATTCGTCTCACCGAGACGAATCGAATAGTGCTGAATTTATTTATTTCTGCTCAGTGAAACATGAAATATCAATATTTAAACGAAATTTACTTAAAAAAAAAACAGAGCCCATAAAAAATTTTTTTCGTATAAATAAATCCATCTTAGTGCATTAAGTAATTTTGTTTGCAGTAACAAATTCTACCTAAGAACAAAACTTTTATATAGTCTATGCTGTTTTTCTTTATTTATTTTTACTTCAAAGAAATAAAGGCATATAAGTTATATATTATGTATTATGGCGAAATAGGACTAGAAATTTATTTCGCACAAAACAAAAACTTATTAGATAGGATCAACTAAAAATAATTTTTAAAAACTTTTATATGTATAACAATCCATAGCAACTACACATTTCCCTTAATTCTGGTATGTACGTACGTAGGTCCAATTACAAAGACGGGTTCGTGATGTTTGTGACGCATTAATAAAATGTATTCATGATGCAAAAACTCTTTATCATAAAAACAAAATTATTTTCACATATAGACATTGAACATCCTTGAACATTTAAATAAATAAAAAACCGTGTATTACTTTATTATTATAACTTGTTTTTGTCACATTTACAATATTTTGTCACGTTTACTGTATCATATTATTGCCTTTATCACGTTACATCAAATAAAATATGCAAGTCTCTAATATTAACAGGCAAGATAATATTTGCGCCGCACTTAATAAACTAAATGAACAAACTACTGGTTCTAAAGGTTCAAGCTTAAACAGTGTTGCAAAAAGCTTTGGGATCCCAGAAACTACACTTAGACGGCCAAAAAAAATGGTGGTCCTCTTGATCGCCCAGGACCATCAACCGTTTTTACAAAACATGAAGAGAATCAAATTGCCAGCTATTGCCATAATATGCAAAGGCTTGGGTTTGGTCTAACAAAGAAAGGAGTTAACTATTGTATAATCGAAATTATGCGATTAAATAAACGAAGTCATCTATTTGGAGACACGGGACCAAGTTATGATTGGTGGAAGCGTTTCATAAGGGATCATACTGAGCTTTCAATTCGTACTCTCCAAGAATTATCAGAGGCACACGTACAGCGAGCAAATGCAGTAATTGTTAAGGATTATTTTGAAAAGCTTAAACAGATTTTTTATGAGAATTACTTACCGCTGCGCAGATTTGGAACATGGACGAAACTGGTTTTGTCGTTGTTCCAAAATCTGAAAAAGTAATTGCAAAAAAAGGTGCACGCCAAGTTCATAAAGTTTCGCATGGGAATTCTTATAAACATATCTCGTTAGCACCAACAATTTCTGCTGCTGGATCATATATTTCACCCTTGATAATCTATAAAGGTGTTTGCGCAATTTCTGGCTTGTTAGAAGGTGCACCGTCTGGAACCATAATGGGTTTTACAAATACTAGATATATGCGTGAAGACCTTTTTCAAATATATCTTAACCACTTTGTCAATTCGATTCCACCTGCTCGCCCTGTTTTGTTAATTCTCGATAGCCATAAAAGTCATATTAATTATACAAGCGTTGATTTTTGCTGAGAAAATAGTATCCTTCTTTATGTGCTACCACCGCATACAATACACATTTTGCAACCATCTGAGCTTCTTTTTGCAAAATTAAAAAATCTATATAGCAAAGAGTATGATAAATATTGTATTAATAATAATGGTATAACAGTAACAAAACATACTTTCGCGAAAGTTCTTGGTCTCGCTTTTCTTGAAACCTACACGCCGCTTGCTATTTGCAATGCCTATAAAGCAACAGAAATATGGCCATTTAATCCCAATGCTATTAGCCCCAACCGTTTAGACGCTTCTCTAAAAACTGAAAAATTTGTTGACTTATCTTCATGTAGCAACTTTTCTGCCCAATCTATCGAACCAAGCCAACCTTTCGCTCAACTTGTTGAACCAAGTTCTGCAACTCAACCATTTTCGTCCTACAAGGTTGAATGTTAATTTAATAACTGAAGAAAATAAAATGTTTGAGTAGGAAAATAAATTATTAAAAGCTCAGCTTGCACTAGTAACAGAAGAACTTGATGTCTACAAAAATCCTGGCACATCTACTTTGTGTTCGGTTTTGAAGTACCTAGTTTGAAATTTACAAGACAATAGCTCTTAAGTAACTTCTGAAAGCCAAAATAATTTTGAAAAGCAGTCAAATTCTTCATTAGTTCCTCTTAAAAAAAAGAGAAAAACGCTCACTTTTGCCCGACTTCTTACAAATGAGAAAAGCTAGCAGCAAATAAATGAAGTGAATGAGGAAGCAGAACGAAAGATCACAGAGACAATCTGAAACAAAGAGTTAGTAGCTCAAAAAAAAGCCACAAGAGAGCTTGATAAAGCACAAAAAAAAGAAGAACGTGCTAGAAAAAGTCTAAAAAAGTCAACTAAAAAAAAAAAAGGAAAAAAATTTTTTTTTCTAAATTCGACACAATACCTCCAGACCTTAAATTTTTTGATTTTAGTACTATGTACAAAGTGATGATCTTGTATTACTATTACAAATCATGCCTTCTTATTTTGTATTACATTTATATTCTATATATGTTATATTATTAGCAGTTTGAATTTCAAAGTTTTATATTGGATAAATAAAAATTTTTCCTTGTAGTATGCTTAACTTCGCCATAATACCCCTATCTCCCTTATGCATAAATTCTAAAAATTGGAAACAGTCAATAAAATAAGATGTTATATATAAGATCTAAATTTAAAAAACTTAGTTTATATGTTTAACATGCTATTATAACAAAAAGCTTATATTAATGCACTTATTTTATATATTCTGAATATTATAGAGTAGAAAAATAGTAACTTTGGATTAAAATATGGTAACTTCAGGTTAAGTTAGTAGGTTGAAATATAGTAACTTTGGTTTAAGTTAATAGATTGAAATATGGCAACTTTGTATTAACAGTCAAGAGACATGTAGTGGACATGTTCATATATAATGGCTTAGAATGTAGTTACTTATAAATCAATGAGTTGACTCACCCAATTTTATATGTAAAATTATGCAAAAAAAAAATATTTAAATTGAATTTATTTAAAAGCATACATATAAAAATCTCTTTAAATTTTAAATATATATTTTTTGGTATTTAATACACTTTTGTTTAAAGTTTTAGTTCTTAATTTGAAGCAGAGAGATGGGAATCTTTCACTAAAGTTGACAATTCTTTACTATGTTCTTTATATTAAATAAGTAACTTACCCTATATAATAATATGATTGGTTAAAATAATCTTTTAAAAATGTGAAAGATGCTATTAAGTAAAGGCTTCTTGTGATCTAATTGAAAGTTAAAAAAGAGGTTCTCCTGATTTTAATGATAGTCAAATCATCAAAATTGGCTTGGTAGAACCCAAGATACAGTACTTGGGATCAAAAAAGAGAACATAAGGATCTGCAAATTCACTGTTATAAAAAGTATAATACTTTGTATAATAGTAAATTTGCAAATCCTTATATTCTCTTCTTTGATCCCAAGTATCTTGGGTTCTACTAGGACCCCGAACAATACATATAGAGGCTTTAATATAAACTTTTTGTAAATTTTATCCACTTTTTTTTTTTAATTCAGCAATCCTGTCTTTTGTATCTGTAGACTTTATTATACGACTGCGTTTTTGTGTACATTTTATTCTACTCTAACAGAAAGCTCACCCGATTTTATCCAAGTGCGACCCACCTAGCAACATTTTGACTCAATTCGGATTCTCAACTTACTGAGAATATATTCCCTACTATCACTAGCTGGCACATGCTAACCATATCAAAATTGCCTTCTTTTTATACTTCTTCTTCTAAGCTTTCTAGTAGAAAGAACCTACTACAAGAAAAACTACAACAAGTAAAGAGAAATATATAAAAGGAAAAATAAAATGTGGGAATAACAACTACTACCTAAACGACAAACCAAATTCAACAAGAAAAATAAAATGAAAAGAAAAAAGAAAAAAGCAAAAAGAAAGAAATATATGATAGCACTATTAAAGCCTATACAAGACTATAAAAATTATATAGTATTGTACAAGGAATCGCCTTATACATATACCAGTATTGTCACTTGGATGTTTTTTGGACATTTTGGACATTTTTTCAAATTAAAATTACTTAAAATTTTATTAAGAAAATCTATTTTAATTTTTTCACCAATGAGTCAGTACCTAAAAAAATATATAATTATATACTGTATTTTTTTTAAATTACTTTATTGATTAGTTAAACATGGGACATAGGCTTGGGCAATTTTGGACAATCTTGGACGTTGAACAAAAAACATAGTATGGACATGTCCAAGTGACAACACTGCCATATACTATATGTATATCAAAAGAAAAGAAAAAAAAAATCTATATGTCTAAAAAGATGTTCTAGGAAGAAATTTCATTACGTCATCCCTCCCGACCTCTGACACATCCTTGTTGTTTAACATGTATGCAAAAACGAACCTCACTCATGATGTCAATTCCAATTTGGAAGGTGCAATTCCAATTTGGAAGGAGTAAATACTGCCGATCTTTTGGAGGGGGTAAACTGAAATGCCCACTTTTTGAAATTTCAAAAAACCAAAGGGACTCGAGAGAAAAGACCAAACCAAAAGGAGTTTGAAGGAGTTACACTATATAGAATAACATATCTAACCAAGCCCCTGCTTCTATTTTCATATCCATAGGACTTGACAAAGCTCCAGAGTTTCTCTACTACATCTTTGCTCAATAGCACCAAAGCCCGCCAAAGTGCCTTGCTTAAAAGTCTGCATATCTTTTTCATCTCTATTTCAGGCACAGAACATCCAGTGAATGAACTTTGTACCTGATAGCAGCTTGGTGAAGTTTTGTTGTATATAGATATGTTAACAATAGAGTTTTCATAGGTTGGTGTTCTTGGAAAGTTTGGTACGAGGGATCGTTGGAAAGAGT
Organism: Gigaspora rosea; assembly: GCA_003550325.1. Classification (NCBI taxonomy): domain Eukaryota; kingdom Fungi; phylum Glomeromycota; class Glomeromycetes; order Diversisporales; family Gigasporaceae; genus Gigaspora; species Gigaspora rosea. The sequence continues at coordinate 56,911 of QKWP01002377.1, forward strand.
TGTTATGTAATAGTAACTTTTTTTCAATTTATCCACTTTTTATTAGAGCTAATTAACCTTATTTTATATATAAGTTTTAATATTTAAATAATTTTATATACAGTATTTAAACATATAATAAATATATTTTTTTTCAAAAAAATATTTTCTTAAAAAAAATTTTCTTTAAAAAAATTATTTTTTTCCAAAAAAAATTTTTTCAAAAAAAATTTTTCTAAAAATTTTTTCTCAAAAAAAATTTTTTTTTTTTTTGATTATAAATATAATCTATCTAAAATTTATTAATTTTATCATTTTAATAATATTGAAAGCTTTTATCCACTTTTAAATATAACTTTTTGGCCAATAACCTCTTTTTAAATATAATATTTTAGTAAAAAAGTACTTTTTTTATCCAAAATTTCAATATAACCTTTATATGTATTATTTAGGGTCCTGTTCTACCAAGCCAATTTTAATAATTTAACTATCATTAGAATCAGGGGAACCTTCTCTTTAACTTTCAATTAGGTCACAAAAAGCCTTTACTTAATAGCATCTTTCATATTTTTAAAAGATTATTTTAACTAATTATATTATTATATAGGGTAAGTCACTTATTTGACCTAAAGAACATAGTAAAGAATTGATTAAATTTAGTAGAAGATTTCTGTCCCTCTGCTTTAAATTAAGAACTAAAGCTTTAAACAAAAGAGTATTAAATGCCAAAAAATATATATTTAAAATTTAAAAAGACTTTTATATATATGCTTTTAAATAAATTCAATTTAAATGATTTTTTTTGTATAATTTTATATATAAAATTGGGTGGTCAACTCATTTGATCTATAAGTAATTGCACTCAGTTGGACATGTCCCTTGACTGTTAAATTTCATTGATTATATAGCTAAAGGTTATAGTTGTATCTCTAATAAAGGTCATGGTAAATTACTTTAATTTTTTCAAAAAAAATAAATAAAGAATAAAGATAGCTTTGCCAATAATTTATTTATGTATTAATTCTTTAATGGGTTTGGGTTCTAACAATAAATATTATATTTATCACACTTTATGATACACTATCAGGTGTATGACGCACTATTGGGTGCACCACTATATCATATTACTAGCTAACAACTTATTTTACCTCTAGGGATATAAATTTACACCTATTATATTTTGTTATATTGCTCTAAACTAATGTTTCAAACAATTTCAGAATTTTTTTATTTTTAACTTGATCATGCCCATAATTTATGTTCATTTACTATTACATCAGAAACTCTCAAATCGGCTGAATTAACTAAATATAGCTTAACTTATTGTTATAGTTAACTTACTGTTATAGGTTACTATTAAGCCATTAAACAAAACTAAATATCCTTCAGAAGTTCCATCTGTTGTAATTCCCATACCTTCCTAATATAAAATAAACTCTAATATTATTGGCTCACCACTTCTGCTTCATATTATATTAGCGTGCCAGATGGTGCACCATATTGGCGCACCATTGGCATCGCCAAGTACTTTGTAAGCTTCTTTAAGCAAAGAGTCTTTCATTTTCTAGTAATATTAAAAATAATAAATATTTTCACAGGTAATTATGGTTAGATCAATAAAAATTAACCATTCAATAAAGGGAGATACAAGAAGAGAAGTTCCCTTTAATTTTACTTAAAAAAGATAAAGAAAGTATGCTAGTGTAGGTTGAAGAGACTTTATTCGAGTAAATCAAAAATTTATCTTCCAGTAACAATTAGAGTTAAATCGGTTAAATGCATACACACTCTTTTTTAATAGTTACAATGTAAAAAGGTATGCCCAATCAAAAGCAAGAATTTGCACAAGTAGCCTAAAAAATGGGATAAAATAAATTAATTCTTGTAATAAAAAAATATATATATAATAATAAAAAAAATTAAATAGATCAAAAATTTTTAATCAATCACCATCTTCAACGTGTTAGGCTTAACAGTATCGTTGTTAATAGCATGTAGTATGTTAGATCGCACATTAATGTGCTAGATAACATGCTAATGTGTTGTCTATTAAATCTAATTATATAACTTAGACATTTACAATAATATAGAATGAAAGTATTAAAATATAATTTTTGTAAATTAGTAAATATTATTTGTAGTATCCGATAATAAATAAAAAGTTTAAACCGCTTTAATAAACTTTTAGTAAACTAGTGCAAAAAAATATAGGTCAGAATAAAAAGTTTGTTGACTGAATAATAAATTCTCTATTTAAATTTTGTTTTTTTTTGATATAGTAATAAATTAAAGTTTTATATGTAAAATTAACATATTTTGTGAAATTACGAATATCAAATAAAAAAAAATCCAACTGGTACACATGTTTCAAGAAACAAAACCTTTTTTAAACTTTCTAAATAAATAGTTTACCGGTACTTAATGCTAATTTTAAAATATTATTATTTGATCTTGTATCCCACTAACACATCTATTCCTTCCCTTCTGATTTTTTGCTCTGAACGAATGAACTACCGGTACTTTACTTACCGCTAGATTGAATCATGAAAATTTATCTGTTATGATCAAATTACATTTACGTAATTTAAATTATAGAAACTAGGTATGAAAAGGTATAGTAGCGAGTGCTTTAGAATATATAATTATGAATATGATACTAATACAATTTAAATCAAAAATCACAAATTTTCTCGACCACACCTCGAACACTATTATTTTTCATCCATTTGACTCATTCCAATGATTACAAGTATTAATAAACCCTTATTTTACTGTCATTCTTTAAACACGATATTCATACATTTTTAAATGCTCTACAACCTAATAAAATATCTTGAACTCTACTTCTAATCTGTTTAGAGTTGACTCCACTTCGACTTCACTAACATCACATGAAATTTAAAGATATAGTAAGAGTGAATTTCGATTTGTACTAAAAATATAAGAAAATTTATACATAATCGACGTTTGATTTTATACAATTCACATGATTAAACACTAAAATCTGATACTGACTCAACTTCTGAAATCGGGTAAGTTCCAACCGAACAATTAACATTCCTACTTGCGACCCACGATTGCCTTAGTTGATAACTTACTGCATCTGCATCTTCTCCAACTCGAACCTTGTTTTAATCTAACCTATATTAACCCGATATTACTCGATCTTTAAATTAAACCTCAGTTAGCCAATCACAACTTTTAAATCATAATCATAATTGCACGATAACATAAATATCACAAAAATTTGTTCTGTCGGAACAAATGATTGGTCGAAACGTGCCGCTACGCGGCACGTGTCAGCCAATCATTTGCTCCGACAAAACAAATTTCATGATATTAATCGTTGCATGACCAATATCTTATAAATATTGGATTATTTGAGAATAAAAGTGACTATTTGATCAGGAATTATAAGTCCATTGTTCTTATGAATCGATTATGAACTTTTGCATGGTTACTTATTAATTTTTGTACGTATGTACCTGATTACTTATAAATTTTAGTACAGTTATACATGATTACTTGATTTGATCACTTTGTTATCACTATAATTTTTAATAATCACAGCGTTTAACTGGATATGTTCGCCCATATGCTTAAATACGAAACTTGCATTATTTAAAATTTTTTATTTTATAAATTACTGTACGAATTTGATACTGCTCTTTTTTATACTCATAATGGTATTAATATTTACGTAAGTTGTTATTTCCAAAAGTATATCGTGTTTTGTTTATCATCTAATTTATTTGAAAAATTTTAGTAATTGTCATATCCCAAAGCGAGTTATTATTATCATTCTATGTATATTTGCAATTATTATCAGTTATGCTGGTATATTCCAATCTTAAATCCTTGTCTCTAAAGACTTGTAAAATTTATTAATTGATTAATTCGTTAACTTTTTTTTTAACATAAAGATCGTTCGAATATGGCAATCGCCATAATTTATATGGCTAAAGAATTCAATTGGAATCATAGTATACAAGGCTATGTATCATCATCGTTTTATTTTGGCTATATTTCAACTCAAATTATAGGAGGTGTGCTTACTGATAAATTCGGTTGTAGGAGAGTATTGGGTACAGGTGAGTAATAATAGTTTAAGAGATATATTATGGTTAAAAGAAAAAACAAATAAATAAATAAATAAAGTTTGATTATTTCCGAACTATTCATTATTTACAGCTGCTGCAATTTGGTCACTCTTTACTTTGCTTACTCCAATTTCTGCCAGAATAGACATATACTGTCTGATATTATGTAGGATTTGTTTAGGAATTGGTGAAGGTCTATCTTATCCAGCTATTTTTTCCTTAATTTCAAAATGGTTTCCACCAGAAGAACAATCTAGAGCTGCTTCAATAATATGTGTTTCAAGTTATGTCGGTATGGTAATCACCATGCCAGTTTCAAATTTATTGGGTTCAAGTCAATTTGGCTGGGAAAGTATTTTTTGGGTATTTGCAATTGTTGGTTCTATTTGGTCTGTTGGCATTTTTAGAAAAGTGATCCTAGAGACTATCCAGGAATCAGCAAAGAAGAATTAGAATTGATTTGAAAATCAATCGACTGTTTGTTCAGAAGATAATTTCGGAAATTATCAATCAGGATCTAATGAATAATCATACATAGGAACCGCATAAAATTTCCGCAGGCACGTGATGATATGCGCTAAATTCTATTGGCCGAAAAAAAATCGCGACGCTACAGTAAAATCTGAATTATGCGCTATCGCAGATCCGCGGTTATACGTATGTGTATTCCATAGTCATGTGTTGGATGGTCGAGTGACACCAAGATTTAGCATATCTCCTTTTTGGGCAATTTACTTTTTTAGCAGCAATTCCGACAGTTGAAGGCGGACAATTACTTTTCAAAAGTAATTAAGCTAAGAACATCTCCTTTTTGAGCAATTTACTTTTTTAGCAATTCCGACAGTCGAAGGCGGGCAATTACTTTTCAAGAAGTAGAATATCTCCTTTCTGGGCAATTTACTTTTTTAGCAGCAATTCCGACAGTTGAAGGCGGGCGATTACTTTTCAAAGAATAATTAAGCTCTGAGATCCCATAGAAAATACCTTCCTCAGAAAAAAATCGGACAATTTTTTTAATATAAAATCATACTAAAGTCGACAATGTGAATTTATCTTTCACACACAAGTTATGAACACGAAACCATATTACGGTACCTTACAAAATGAATCAATTATTTTGGTGATTTCTTGATAAATTACAACTATATATAAGGCCAGACCAATTTAACTCGGTGGTTTACGCTACCCCCTCCTCCCTCTTTTTATCCTCCCCCCTCTTACTTATCGACAAAGAATCTGATTGGTCATTTGATCAGGCAAACCAATCAAATTCTTTTATCGGATCCATTGATGGACTTAAGTGTTTTAGCAAAGTTTTATCGAATATATAAAATACAAGGCTTGCTTGCCATTTCGGTAACAATGAAAGGAGAGTTAGTTGTGTTGGAATTATCATGATTTTTATCATAGTTTCTATAAAAAAATTCTGTTACAAACCTACTCGACACACAATACGTTTTAAGGTTGAGTTTGCATCGAAATTACAGTATTTTGATTTCTATCATGAATTACTGCATACAAAGTTTGCTCGCTATTCTAATAATCACAATTTATGGTTAGGGTTGAATTAGTAGTTCGCGTTGGAATTCTTATAGTTTTTATCAAGAATTACGGTTACTATATGTCGTGTAGTTTCTGAATAGCCCTTGTACTTAGTAAAAGGGGTACAAATAGATGACGAGATATATAATGATTTGAAAAGAGCAAAAGTGAAACGAAAATATAATCCGAGTGACTCACGTGATCATACAATCAATCAGGGCCATCAAGGGAATCAGAATGTTGAGATCGGTACTGTTGCATCTAGAGTAGCCCCCTATCCCAAGTGCCTGACCAAAATTAAGCACCATCTTCGTGCTTGCATTTAGTCAGGCGCTACTTTAGATGCAGTACATTTACTAATGTTATCCATATCTCAGGCGAGGCTAATTCGATTCGGTGGTTAACATTACCCCTTTCTATTAGTAAATATTTTTGAGGTACATGCATAATTTGGCTGGAGAACATAATGAACATAATGGAATAATGGAGGGTTAAGATCAGAAATTGCAAAGTTCCGAAACTTTCCGAAGAGAAAATGAACGAACATTTGCCCGACTGCTTCGCTCCCGGCCACTTTTGGATGGTTATCAGGCACTTATCAATACGGTTTTCAAAATCCCAAAGCGTGGGATTATTGCTATAACGGAATAAGTTTGATTTAACCTCTCTGATTCATTATTTATGGAGTATGTTAAAGATAGTGGATGTGATGGTAATGATTGATTGATAAATCAAAAGTTATGGGAAGAGGAGAGAGATATTTTTAATTAAAGACATGAAGATAAATGTGAAGTAGGTCCATAAGCACTAAATTTGGGGTACTAAACCTTGGTAAATTGGGATTGGGGTGATAAAGGTGGTTTTAAATACCAAGACTGTGATGGTAAGGATATTTACAAAGGGTTTTACCACAAAATCCCGACATCCAAAATCCTGACAATACATAATTCCAACTACATAATCCCGACTAAAATAGAATGCCGACAATTCATAGATCCCACTAAGACAAATCAAGAACCCCGATATTCAAAAATCCTGAAAGTCAGAATCTCTACTAAGACAACAGAACCTCGACAATTTAAGATTACCATAATCAATATTCTTCTTAGTCGAGATCTTGACCTTCGGAATTTTTGATAGCCAGGATTTTGACTATTCAGGATTTTGAATATTGGATTCTAACTTTCGGGATCCTGCCTTAGTCAGGATCTTGACTTGTTGGTATTCTATCTTAGTCAGGATTATGTGCGTCGAGATTATGTATTGTCGGGATTTTGGATATCGGGATTTTGTGGTAAAACTGTACAGCACGGCCAGCATTAACCTTTGCCTGCATTAGGTCTAGAATTAGATTGCGTGCGTGCGTCAGATAATTAAGCAGGCATTAAATTACATGCGGCTGTGGCTTATGGACGTCTCTGTCCATGTCTTATATGATTTCTGACCTTCTAAATGTATGCACCTATAGGTCCAATTAAATATACATAACAATGTGAACGAAATAAGATTTCACTGTTATAAAGGCAGTTTCGACGGTATTAGATTAACACATAAAAACAGAAATTGATCACTCAAAAACATTCTTCGAAATGGTTTTATTTATACTAAATTATTGGCTAGTTATAACTAACCAACTGGCTAAGACTATAATTTATAATTCTGGCTAAATATTTATCAACTAGTTTAAGGGATTCATAAAACATAGAAAATAGAATTCTCGCCCTGAAATCCAAAGAAAATGGGATCGAAGATAAGATTCTTGTCGAGAGATTCATGGAAAAAAGAGTGAGTCGGGAACAAAGTTTCCGTAGAAAAGGGCAGAATAGGGACGTAATCCTCACCAAGGGGTTCATATAAAAAAAGATAAGGGACGTAATACTCATATAAAAAGAAATAAGGGACATAATTCTCGTTAAGAGCTTCATATAACCGGACAGACGGTAAACGTTGAAGCGTTTCAGCACCATAAAGGTTTACGACGTTAGTGTAACTTTGGTCAAGGACAAGAGGTTCATATAGTCAGAAAGATGGTAAATATTGAAATGAATCAAGATCATGAAAGTCTACGACGTTAAGATAATCTTGATCAGAGACATAATTCTCGCCAGGAAATCCATATAGCCGTACAGATGGTAGCGAATCAGGACCATAAAAGTTCGCGACGTTAGGATAATTTTGTTCGGAGATAGGATTGATGACAGTCGATACAGAAGGTTGAGAGAAGCAATCATATCTTATAACAGAATTAGAAACAGGATATCCACGGATATTCGGAATATTCTCAAGTAATCTTAAAAGATCTTCAAGCCCTTCTGTCAGTAATAAGTTATATTTTTAATTTTCAATTAAAAATAACCCAGGAAAATGGTAGGCAGTGCAAATATTTAACCACACCTTGTTCTATTTCCACCTTAATAGTGCCGTCAGTCGTCTGAAAATATATTCGGCCATCCTCTCCAACAAAAGTACCTTTAATAGGTTGGACTAATTAAATAATAAATGTTAGGACATCACAAAATTCATTAAAGAATCAAGTAAGTACGTTTTATACCTTTAATCACCACTTTACAATTCTCGCATTCTTCGGAAAACGGAATATTTTTTTTATAACACTCATTGCATTGAACTAAACAATCTACGTTTTGTTTCTCGCATTTTTTACATTTATATATTCCTAACATTCCTTCATCATGTTGGCACGTTTTCCTTTGGTGACGGCAAAGAACACATTTGTAACCAATTACTATCTTGTTAGGAGGATCCGACATGACTATACTATGCTGATTATGCTTTTTACAAAATTTTTAAATCGAACGTTAGAATTAACGAGAATTAATCAGCGATGCATCTTATATACTATTTCACGGAAATATCCGTACTAAATAGAGCGGGCAGCTTTTTTTTTGAATATTTTTTATCTACAGATGTGACGAATATTTAATTCGTGTATAAAAAATTTTGTGTCACTTTAGCATTATAATAATATTTAATATAATTTTTTTATTAATAATATAATATTTATTTTTTAAATATTTGATATTTTTGTTCTTTAAGATACATTAAATTGACGCACTTTCAGATGAAAAATGGGTAGGTATTATACGTCTAATCTATCGTCAAGCTTATTTAAGAAGGCCCCATATGCCTGAATCTTTCTTTTTAGTAGAGTAAAAGTTTCACGACAAACCGCCCAACAAAGACATGTCGCTTTTAGAAATATTAAAGCTAAAGGAAGATAAAAGGGCTGAGTGCCGTTCCATTAATGCTAACATTGAAACACAAATTATGCGACGATTGATGTCGCGGAGAATTTTCCGGTACCTACAAAACATATATTTAAGGTCTAAAAAACTTAATTGGTCCATATCAATATTAAATTCAAAATGGGAAAAGAAAAAATTTTTATATTCAAAAATGCCACACCGCTCAGTCTCGAACGTGAACTGATAATGCCAAAGAGAAGACAGACAGCTTCCCGTGAAAACTTTAAGTTACAAGCCACCCGCAGTAATTCTCTTCCTAATTCGCAACAAGTCACCCGCAGTAATTCTCTTCCAACAGGGTTTAAGTTGGAACAAGTCACCCACAATAATTCTATTCCAACAGGATTTAATTCGCAAGTGCAAGTTAGTACTATATAATTATAGATGACCCTATGAAAAAATGATAAAAACGATTTAATATTAAATAGTTCGCGAGCAATAATTTCATTTTATGTATTTTTTTTTTCGGAATTACACAATATCATTTGAATTCTATGTTTCATAATAATATTATTTATCATTATTTATAGGGCAAGTCTATTTATATTTCTGAATAGGAATATTTATATAAAGAATTTATTATCAATTGTATTTAAAATAGGTATCAGAATTAATAGAAACATCTAAACTGTTGAATAGCTGTGCAAGTTGTAGAAAGTTAAAAAAAAGATGTGAATATAAAGGAAAATCGGGGGAGTTCAGATGTGAGAGATGCAAGAAGAGTTTAAGAGAGTGTTTATTCCAATGCACAGAATGCTACCAACAAGACAAAGATGAAAAAAAGCTTTCTAAATGCATAAATTGTAAGACAACTGTGAATGGTAAGTATTTCACTTCATGACCGGTAATGTAGATGGCCAGAGCAGTATGGTGCGCCTCAGCTGCGCTAAATTAAAAACGTTTTGTCGTAATATTTCATATTGTCGTAATTAATCCGGCAGAATTCAAAAATGGAAATTTTAACAATGAAAGTGATCGGTAATCAGTTACCATATTTATTTTTTTTCATTAAAAAAAAAAAACTCTCGGTTTTTTAAATTCGTCCATACCCTCGTACCATACTGATCTGTGTAAATAATAGAATTATGGGTATAAAAATAATTTTCGTTTCATTAAATTTTTGTTTTATTCTGATTATCGATTAGATCCTTCCACAGAGTATAGCATCGTCATAAACGCGGATAACCAAAGACCTTACCTTCAACATTCTAATTGTGACCATAAAATTGAAATTACTTCTGGTAATATTTTTTTGTTTATACATCCAGTTTTTTAATTGCACAATTTTTAATATAATCTCTATATACTAGCTTTATTAAATGACATGACAAAATCGTATGAAGCTGTTGACAGAAATTATCAAGCGATTGACCAGAGGTATCAATATCATATTTACTTTTAGTAATAGATACATAAAAAGGATTTGCTGGTTAAATTGACATAAATTATTGCCTCTCAAAAAATCAAACCTACATGAACTAGCATCCAACCCACCACTATCGATTTTCCTACAGCTCTGATGTCAGGTGACCACTCGAGCTACATATACAGCCACTTATTTGAGGACACATCGTCGCCCTTCGAATGTTTACAAACCCCGGCGTCAAATAGCAATTTGATCAGTTCAGAAGGGCAATATCAAATGGCGTTAAATGAATTGGTTGATGGGTGGATTTGACGCAAAAGCCGTGTCCAGTCATATGTTTTTGAATTTTTAATTAAAGTTAGAGTAAGGGCTAGCCTGGAGTTAGGGTTATGGCATTTCATATAGTAAAATTTTCTTCCCGACATTTTTTATTAATGCCCCGAGATAGGTATAGACACTCGTTTCTTGTATTTTTGTGGGTTTCACTTTTTTTCAATGTTTTTTCTCCGTGTCGATCAAATAAACAATTTTATCGGTTTATGTCACGTGATTTGTCCCGGTTTTGATGTCCCATCCTAATTTTCTGCTGCCTGCTTTACACTTCGAATTATGCGAATTATGCATAAATTTTTCAAAATTATGCTAAAGTTTATGTGGATCAGATAGAAATATGCGAAATTTATTGTTATAAATTTTAATCGTTATCGTTATGCGCCAAACAAAAAAATTCCCTGCAAAATTTTAGCATAAGGCCACGCAAAGTTAATTTTTCGTTTTGCATAACCCGTCGACCTTTTTTTAAAATTTCAATCGTGCCAATTACAGAATTATTCCATTTTTGCTATTTAATTTTTTCTCTTAATTTTCAGGAATTACCCGATAAACCGAAAAAAAAAATCCAAAATTTTCTGGGTGTGAACATGAGCATATTACAGCTGTTTTCATAATTTCTGGACTTACCTAAAAAATTTTTCGTTTCTCGAAACCTCTTCGATCCCGTTCTAAGAATCACCTACCTTTTCGGAAATTACTTCGCTGTCTCCGTATCGAAGTTACAAGCACAGCGAAATAGTTTCCAAAAAGGTAGAAGAGGTTTCGGGAAACGAAAAAATTTTTAGGTGGTCCAGAAATTATGAAAACAGCTGTAATTTNCGAAAAATTAACTTTGTGTGGCCTAATATATGTTGTTAATTTTTATAGATATGTTTTATTACTTAACATTCGACCGTTATTTGAAATTTCAAATCTAATAATTTATGTTTCGTACAATCAAATGCTGCGTCCAATAGGAACTGATGGGGAAATTGATAAACCCGATATTACTCGATCTTTAATTCCGGCCATTTTATGCGTAGATTGTGCTTTATTAATATGCGTCGCATATGCTTCTGCGGTAAAATCTGCTATCGCAGATCCCTATCTCCTACCCGGATCAGAAATTATGACTCGAGTCAATAAAATTCGGGTTAGAAATTGACCCGAGTCATAACCCGGTCAAACAAGTTAGCCAATTAAATTAGTTCACATGATAATGTATGATCGATAGCCAATCATAACCGAGCACGTGATAACTTATATTTCGTGCTTGTTCTAATTAGCTAGAAAATAATAATTATTAAACTAACGGTAGAGTTGATGAAATTATCCGTGGACAAATAGGGGTTGTTTATGAAGAAACTTAACTAAAACACAAGTGTTGCTTTATTTTTCTACTTACAGTAGGATTTTAACTTATAACATGATAAAACGTAGTAATTAAATGACTGTAGTTTTCGGCGAAATTTTGAATAAATCAAACCTTGAACAAAATAAACAATAATATTATAATTTGTGAATAACTTGCAGATAAGGCTTGTAACACGTAAAAAGGCTTAACTTATACGAATCAGACCTTTTTTTAAATTTTTTTTAATTAGTTTTATCTTTTTTTATTTTTTTATTTTTTTTATTTTTTATTTTTTTATTGAATTAATTTTGTTATACCCGTAGGGTACATTAAATTTTTTGTACCCATTATTTTGATCATATGATATTACATACATAATCGACATTGTTTATATTAGGTTAGGGTTAGGGTGAGAACTATATTAGGGTTAGGCTTTAGGGTATTATATAGTAAAATCGCTCAAGAAAAACTTTTAATTAATGCACAGAAGGTGGTTTAGTATACAGTTTCTTGCAATATGAGCGATTTTTGTCAAAACGAACGTTTGTTTTGAATTTTTCTGATCGTGTAACGTTACACCTGATCTTGAATTTTGGTGGTGATCTATAGGTCACATGATGCGGGTATATGTACCTTTGGGTACATATATATAATCCTTTTTTTATTTTTTATTTTTTATTTTTTTTTATTTTTATTTTTATTATTTTTTTTTTATTGAGTTAATATATGTACCCGAAGGTACATATTAGGGATGTTAAGTCATTCAAATGAACCGGGTCCGAACCTGGTTCAAACTACTCTTTTTAGCTGTTCATTCAAGATGACAAGTTCTTGAACAAGTTTTATAATCTAGTTTATAAACCTGATTTATAAACCCAGTTTATAAAACTGGTTTGAAAACTCAGCTTATATGAATCTGGTTATAACAAAATCATAATATGTATGATAAAGAAATTATCAGTAATTAAATATAATTTGTAATACTGATACGGCATGTCGAATCTTTGCATGAAAGTATGTATATACTGTTATAGAATAGGTTTTAAATTTTGGTAGAAATTAGTTTGAAAATTAGAACTTAATAAGGAAATTTTGTAATAACTATATTTAGTAATAGTGATATGCGAAATTGATGTGCAATGACACTCAATGACACTTAGCGACGCTTAACGACGCTTAGCGACACTTAATGACACTTAGCGACGCTTAACGACGCTTAGTGACGCTTAACAACGCTTAGTGACGCTTAATGACGCTTAGCGACGCTTAACGACACTTAGCGACGCTTAGCTAAATAGATATATAAACCCACCTTATTTCCCTTAGTTTTAGATAGATCCAGACATTGTATTTTATCTTTACCTTTATATTATTTATCCTCCTCTCTTATTATTAATAAACTCTTGGGATTTCTAAGGAACAGACACCTTGGAATAGCCCTCTTGTTCAGTTAATAAACTGTCTATTATCTTTTGTTGTTTATACCGAACTGCCTCAGAGAAGTGTGTAGTTTCTTACAGACATAAAAGAAACTATACTTCCCTCTTGCACACCGCTTC
>QKWP01002378.1:0-12138 GCA_003550325.1 Gigaspora rosea
GCCATTAATAACTTGTTATATCTGGATCGATTATCATAGCATGACTTAACTTGTTATAATAATTTTTGCAAAATGTGGGTAAATTGCTAAAAATAAAATATAACTTTGCTAAAATATTCAATTATGACCCTTTTTAAAATTAACTTCAATTTGCTAAAATTTAAATTTGGACCTTAGATCAAATTTGAATCAATTTGCTAAAAAAAAAATATAACATATATCAGAGATGTCCGGGTCCTATGATTGGCCAATCATGCGATCATACGTATAAATACAGTCCGAGATTATACCATGCAATAAAATTTAGTAACTGTAATAAAGACTATTCGTTTTATTAAATACCATCACAGATTGCAGGTTTTCCTTTGACGGCACTTCTCTTTCTTTAACAGTTAAGGTCAACTTATTGTCATGGTGTCATTAGTGGAGTGGTTCGTCATCGTCTGTAGTTGATTTTACTATTGGTTGTTCTTTTTTTTACTGCTCAGGTGGTCTTAAGGATTTTGCCAGTAATACAGTTCATTGCTACTGATAGTGAATTTTTCATTAGATTCTTTTTTTTCACCCGTGTACAAATTAATTAATGCTCCTTTCTTTCTCTCATGTAGTGCTCTAGTTGGTGTTGTTTCTTTGCGACATTATGGTAGTCTTGAGGATTGTTAGTAGTATAGTTCGTCGCTACTAGTGGTGGATTTTGTCTTTTTTTTGACTGTATACAAGTCAGTTAACGTTTCTTGTTTTCTCTCATATCTAATATAGCACCCATGAATGGCACTCCAGTTGGTGTCGTTTTTTTGTGATATTATGATGGTCTTGAGGATTTCATCAGTAGTATGGTTCATCGCTACTGATGGTGGATTTTGTTATTAGTTTTCTTTTTTTTTTGCCTGTGCACGTATGCCCAAGGATGTTGCTTTTGTTAGTGTCATTTGGATATTATTATAGTTAAAGTTTGATTAGATCATTAGTAGTTAGATGTTTAGGTTAGGGTAGTTAAATCGGTAGTACCGTAATAGTTAAATAATTAGGGTTACTTAAATCGTTGATAGTTAGACGATTGTTTTATAACATGATGCGTGCAATTATAATAGTTATGTAATTATTTTATTAAAAAAAGTTTTTAATTAATAAAAAAAAAAGTTATTTAATTAAATTGAAAAATTCTATTAGTCAATTTTAGAGATAGTATTAAAGAAATCATCCAGGATAGTCATTAGAATTGCTCTTGATTTTTTTATATTTATTTATTAATTTTAAAATTAAGAATCTAAAATAATACTATATTAAAAAGCTAACTATATACTATGTTCGCTCTTACTATCGCACTACGTTCATTCTAACTATCATACTATATTTGTCCCTACTATTATGATATATTTATCCAAATATTGCAATATTTCAACTATCATGCTATATTTATCCAAACTATCATACTATGTTCATCTAACTATCATACTAGTCCAAACTATCATACTAGTATCATACTGCATTTGTTTTAACTATACTACTACTATACTATTTTCATCTCTAATCTACCTATTGTTCTACGATTCTTACTATTATCTATGTTCATTCCAACTATCGATTGTTTGTAAATGTTACCATGCTATGTTCATTCTTATTATCATGCTATGTTCGTTCTTATTATCGTGCTATGTTCACTTTACTCGTGTTAGTACACTAGAAAAATACGTTTTTTGGTTCTTTTCACTTGACAGTATGCAAGAACAATCATAAATCTAAGTTTTCATTTACCTTTTTGAAGACAACTTTCTATATGGGATTATTTGGGATTGTTGAAGCTCATGCTTTTCTTATCTATTCGAATATCATTTAGTAGCAAATAGATATATGAAATTTGGTAAAACCCTAGCACAAATACATGCATAAAAAGGGAATGTAATTGTTTAACAGGTTGCAGATTTGTACAGATTTTTATTGCACTATATTTATTTATCCAATGCTAGATATTATAATTTAGTTTTTAGCAAATTACTATAAAATTTATATGTAATAATCCAACTTTTCGCAAATTTACTTGATTTTAGAGGTAGCAAAAACGTCTAAATTCATGCAGATCAGTTATGACCTATATGAGAAATGTCTGGGGTCCTAAAAAAATCAAAATGTCTATCAAAATACAAGCTGCGCCAAATTTTTCTAAAATTTTGAGTGAAGGTAACTTAGCAACCACCTAACTAAATCTGATGAAAATTTTTTTATTTAAATTTTATGATAACATAGAATTCAAATAAAAAAATTTTCATCGAATTTGGTTAGGGGCATGCCATTTATTACGTGATTTTTAGCATGGATACATGGTCAGAGGCAGTGATCATGTCTATATATTATATTAATCAATCAGAATTAGATAAAGTGATCACACCATACATGGATAGGGTGGCTACTAAGTAAAAAATATCACGTGATAAATGGCACACCCCTTAGATGGTTGCTAAGTTACCTCCATTCAAAGTTTTAGAAAAAAATCAAAACATCTATTAAAATACAAGCTGTGCCAAATTTTTCTAAAACTTTGATCAAAGGTAATTTATCAACCATCTAACCTAAGTCAATAAAATTTTTTATTTGAATTCTATGAATTCATAGAATTCAAATAAAAAAATTTTCATCAAATTTGATCAGGTGGTTGCTGGTATACCTTTGCTCAAATATTAGAAAAAAATCAAAACGTCTTCAAAATACAAGTTGTACCAAATTTTTCTAAAACTTTGAGCGAAAGTAACCATCTAATCAAATTCGATGAAAATTTTTTTATTTGAATTTTATGGATACACAGAATTTAAATAAAAAATTTTCATCAAATTTGATCAAGTGGTTGCAGAAATATCTTTGATCAAAGTTTTAGAGAATTTAAAAACACGTATCACATGACAGATACGTTTAAATTTTTTGACAAAACTTTGATCAAGGATATCTCTGCAACCACATGATCAAATTTAATAATAATTTTTTTGTTTAAATTATATAGATCCATAAAATTCAAATAAAAAATTTTTTATCAAATTTGATTAGGTGGTTGCAGAAATATCTTTGATTAAAGTTTTAGAGAATTTCAAAATGCGTATCATATGACAGATACATTTAAATTTTTTGACAAAACTTTGATCAAGGATATCTCTGTAACCACCTGATCAAATTTGATGAAAATTTTTTATTTGAATTCTACGGATCTATATAATTCAAATAAAAAAATTTTCACAAATTTGATCAAGTGGTTGCAGAGATATAATTGATTAAAGTTTTGTCAAAAAATTTAAACATATCTGTTATGTGAAAGACGTTTTTAAATTCTCTAAAACTTTGATCAAAGATATCTTGCAATCACTTGATCAAATTTGATGAAAAATTTTTTATTTGAATTCTATGAATCCATAAAATTCAAATAAAAAAATTTTTATCGAATTTGATTAGGTGGTTGCTAAGTTATCTTCACTTAAAGTTTTAGAAAACTTTGGCACAACTTGTATTTTAATAGACGGTTTGATTTTTTTTCTTATATTTGAGCGAAGGTATACCAGCAACCACCTGATCAAATTTGATAAAAATTTTTTTATTTGAATTCTATGAATCTGTTGTAGCCCAAATGGCAATCCTGCCCAGTTGGCAATTGGGCTAGCCCAGATTGCAATTTCAATCTGGGCTGCCATTTTTGACCCAGATGCAAATTGCAGATATTATATTAAAATCCTATATATATTCACAAATAAATTGACCAATCAAATTCATGCACTTATGTTACACAAAGGCCCGGTGCATTGGTTTTGCAAAAATAATTTTTGGTTACATGCCGTTAATATTGTGTAATGTTGCACAGGTCCAATTTTGGGAACCTAACACTGGGTTGGCTGGCATTAAGCTTAATGCTGGTGGGCACTATCATGATAATGCCCCCGGCGGGGTTAAACCTAAATGATTTAGGGTTAGAGTGGGCCGGAATTATGTTTAACCCCACCGGGGCATTATCATGATAGTGCTCACCAGCATTAAGCTTAATACCAGCTAACCCAGTGTTAGGTTACCAATATTGGACCTGTATAACATTACACAACATAAATAGTGTGTAACCAAAAATATTTTTGCAAAACCAATGCACCGGGCCTTTGTATAACATAAGTGCATAAATTTGATTGGTCAATTTATTTGTGAATATATATAGGATTTTAATATAAGATC
This sequence comes from Gigaspora rosea, assembly GCA_003550325.1. Classification (NCBI taxonomy): domain Eukaryota; kingdom Fungi; phylum Glomeromycota; class Glomeromycetes; order Diversisporales; family Gigasporaceae; genus Gigaspora; species Gigaspora rosea. The sequence continues at coordinate 4,198 of QKWP01002378.1, forward strand.
TGCAATTTGCATCTGGGTCAAAAATGGCAACCCAGATTAAAATTGCAATCTGGGCTAGCCCAATTGCCAACTGAACAGGATTGCCATCTGGGCTACAACAAATCTATAGAATTCAAATAAAAAAAATTTTATTGACTTAGATTAGGTGGTTGATAAATTACCTTTGCTCAAAGTTTTAGAAAAATTTAAAAATTTGGCACAGCTTGTATTTTAATAGATGTTTTGATTTTTTTCTAAAACTTTGAGCAAAGGTAACTTAGCAACCAAATTTGATGAAAATTTTTTTATTTGAATTCTATGTAATCATAGAATTTAAATAAAAAAATTTTCATCAGATTTAGTTGGGTCTGACCGCCTCATATCAAACCCGACCCGGGTCTGACCCGCCTTATGTCAAACCCGACCCGGGTCTGACCCGCCTCATGCCAAACCCAACCCGAGTCTGACCCGCCTCATGTCGAACCCGACCCGGGTCTGACCAACCCAACCCGGGTTAAATCTGGGTCATCACTTCTCCCCCTTCCCTTTGATTTCCCCGGTAAATAAATGAAAACCATTACTTCTACTAAAAAAGGGTTCTGCGAAAATCAGCATAGAACATTAATTAAACCATCTCTCACACATTTTATGTGATCGTATGATATATTGTAATTGTGAATAAATGAAAATCATTATTCCAACCAAAAAGGATTTTTCAAAAATCAACGTGGTGCATCAAAAAAGTTGAACGGAACCATCCCTTTCACATTTTATGTGATCGTACCGGTATTATGAATCATTTTTTAAACTGATTTACTTTAAATGGCAAGCTATTGATCGTAATAATGAAGTATTACAAATGACCTCAGATTATCACTTCATCAAAGTAAATGATTGGCTTACATGTGATGCTGCGCGGCACATGTAAGCCAATCAATTACTGTAACCCGTCACTTCGCTAACGGTTATAAATATATATATATTTATTTATATATATATAACGTATAAGTGAATAAGAAGAATATCATATGCTATACAGTTGTTGTAACACAACCAGTGTGGCCATAGGTTTTGCGGGTCATGTGGTTGCGCCACCGATGTCAATATGCAATAAGCAATGCAAAGTCAAAATTTATCTAGCGATAGCACTATAGATCTAATACTGATTCGTTTGCAACAATCGTTGCCGGTAAAATCGATGGCACCCTGGTTGTGTCTATACAGTTGTAATAAGAGAAATAATATGTTGTGTGATACATACAGTAAGTATAAGGATATTTGTATTGTATAGTTTAAATCTTACGTATAGGTAGAGGCGCAGCATATTTTTTATAGTATAATGTTTTAAAATAAAACTCGAAAGTAGCAAATTTACTTTATGTATATAAAAGGCAATTAGATATTGAGTTAAGAAATTTTTTTTTTAACTAGCGGCCCTGCCTTTATTAATAAGAATTACATATATATGCACTAAGTTTACTTCTATATATTACTATATACTTTAAACTTTTCTATATCTAATAAAGACTCACTCGACTTCAACGAAGCCCAGGTGTGACCTGCCATGACAGCCGTTTCTCTCTTTTTAAAGCCCTCAACTCACTGAGAGTTATTTAAACGTCCACAGGCGAAGGCTGTTAGCCTTGTCAGAACCGATTAGCTATTAATATTTTTATCCTTCTTGTATACCAGTTTTACGAGAGATGACCAAGCCGGTTTACTGAAGCCAGAAATATAGTTTCTTATTGTTTCTTGCGCAACGCCTAAGATCTTTCTTTTCTTTTCCTTCTCTTTTTCTTTCTCATCGTTCACTCCTTTACCTAACTGACCATTCTCTTTATCTTCTTCTATACGTATTTCCCTGCTTTTCCGTTTTTCTGGTTTTCTAATTTTCTCGTCTTGCTTTCCCTTCTTTTGTCTTAGCGAGATTCCGTTTGCCTTTTCCCATTCGTTGAAGACTTTGCATCTAAAGCACCAAATTCGTTTATAAAATACTTTCCAGAAGCAGCGTACTAGCAGGCAGAGTACAGTCAACCCTCTATAAATGCAACTCGTAGGGACAAGCCTACAACGTGCATTTAGGGGGGTTTGCATTTAGAGAGAGCCAATTAAATTGCAGCTTTTAAAAATTAGATCATAAAGTTTGTGTAACTTTTACTAAAACTGTATAACCTATCTTAAATACTAAAATTTGATTGGCCATGTGCATTTAGGGAGGTTAGTGTGATATAAAATGTTATTCAAGAGAACATGCATTTACAGAATATAGAACGTGCATTTAGCACTAATAACATTTTATGGAATAGAAAAAAACATGCATTTAGAGAGGTATTGCATTTATGGAGGTTGCATTTATGGAGGGTTAACTGTATTTGTTTTTTCTTTTTTGGCTTTTCACAAACAAATTGTTCGATTCTCTCATCAACTTCTTTTGGGATATACCCTCTAATTAACGCAGCCTGCCTCGTTTCTTTTTCTTCATCGGTGCTTCCAAACAGAACTTTTTCCCATATCGTTTCATCTACTGTTTTAAGGACTTCCTTTTTTTTCAACTTGGACATTACCATACTACAGACTTCTCGTCTTGTTCTTTTCCACAAAATTTTGTATACTTCGCAGGATGCTAGATGGTCTTGTGTCTCTTCTTTCCTTAGGCAGCTGATGCATGTACTGATTTCATATACCTCGGGTTTTCTTTTGTAGAGGGTGTCCTTTGTTGGGAGCTGTTGAACAACACATTTGATCTGGAAAACCCAGGCTCTACTTCTCTTTTCGCTTGTGCATCTTGACCCTTTATTTCTGCATATATTATCCCATAATGCTCGCCACCTATTCCTGCTACTATCATCGCCTGTATCCTTTTCTACTAACTCCCCTATAGAGCTAAGCGCTGCCCATTCTGCATCGTAATGTGCAATCATCATGGTGTTGACGAAGTTTTTCAAGGGTTGATCGATAATGTTGTTTTCCCAGTAAGGGTAGGCAGATAGTGTTTTTGTGTGATCTGGTTTTGCTTTGAAGGCATGTTGGCCCTTTGCACCTTCCTTGGCCAGCCTGTCTGCCGCCTCGTTTAGCTCATTACCGCTATGACTTTTTACCTTGTGCATATGTAGCTTTAGTTTTTTCTTGTTCCAACACTTTATGATTGCTCGCAGAACGCTCCCATTCTTGAGCTTCAGATCCTCCCGTGTTCTTATGATTTTTTTTCCTTTCTTAATAGCGCTAATTGCGCCTGCGCTATCGGTGTAAATGTGTACTTCTGCTTCCTGTGGCATAACTAGTAAGGCTGTCCAAATTGCACCTAATTCTGCTCTCGTTGAAGCAGGCCAGTCACTAAACTTACTACTAAATTCTATATTTTCTACTCTACTATCTATTTTACTAATAACCCAACCAATTCCTAACTCTGTTTTTCCTATTCCTACACCTTTGCAATTCAGTGATCCATTCAAGTATACCTTAAATCGGCTTCCACTCTGATCTTAGACCCTATTTCTTTTAGCCTTTTCTGTGCTTCTGTCCCCTCAACTTGGCCTTCTATAAACTCTTCTTCAGCTGGCTTTACTATCACTATTGGAGGTAGTTGTTCTTCTACTTCTTCGTCTCTTTCTATGCTCATTGTTGCGAATGGAGCTAAATGCTCCCAGTCACACTCTAGCTTGTAATGTTCTTCTTCACCTTCTTTATTTCTCTGTATGAGTCTTTTGTCAATTACTCTTTTGTTGCTCCTGAACGCTTTAAAAAAGATGCACTCTCCCTTTTCTCCATCCTCTGTGAGTTCGCAGCCTTGGCACTTTCTAATTGAGCGTGACTTTTTCCCAGAGCCTTCTTTGCTTACCCAATACTGGAGAAGTAGTTTTTGGTTTGTCTTCTTTTTGAGAATTCTTGCAATTTCATATTCTTTCTGTTGATTTTTCATGCCAAAAACGATCCACTCTTTTCTTCTTTTGTCGCTCGAGATTTCCTCTAGATTGGTCTTACACACTATGTCATTTGTTTTTGCTGCTTTAAACCTTTCTTTGATTCTCCTAGTTTTTGTACTTTCTACCAGCAACTCCTGCTCCAGTTTCACAAACCAGATTGCCTTTTTTCCACTGCACTTTTGTCCTCTTATTTTCTTGACTTGCTGCCAGGTGAGCATCTTGGTTCCGGTTGAATTTAACAGCTGCCCTACCGTATACAGGTGCAGCTTTTTCTCATTACAGAAACTCGTTAGGCTATGTTTATCCAGCAATCCTGCCAGCTCTAGATCGCTTGTAGCAAAATTTAGCACATTTGCCTTTGTGATGTTCCTAATTTCTAGTCCGAATCTTTTAGCCAACTTGACTATGTTATATGACAGATTGTTCTTGATACAGTGATTTTCCAGCCTTGCACTGTTTACTTCTAATATGTTTTTTGTACATTTACAATGTAGTTGACTTTGCATTAATCTGATCCAAGTGGTGTGTCCCACTGCACCATCATCGTTAAGTCTTATTGCAAGCTCCGTAAAGTGGTGCACAATCTGGTTCTGCCATAGGGTTTTGGCACCTATTAGATTTTTGTGTGTTACAACTGCCGTTGCTAGGGTCTTTGCTAGGTTCGCCTTGTTTTTTATCATCATTAACATCCGATGTAATCTTACACACATATTTTCAGACAGTAAGTGGCATTGCAGGCGGTATTCTAACCTTGGTATCAGCACCCTATTGTTTATATAAACTAATTGACCGAGCATCATTCTTTTTTTCCGAATCGCCTTTATAACTTGCTAAACTTCTCTTTTGACAATCTCGGAACAGCATTCTTTTCTCATCCGCTCTGATAGCCAAATTCCTAGGTACCGGACGGCTTTTTCCTTTTCTTTTGCTTGAACAGTGGCACCTCCCATTTGTATCTCGTCCTTTTCTTGTGGATTGGCCTTTTTGATGCTAAGAAATTTAATTTAAAAATTGAAAATTATAAATATTTTAATATATATATTTAATAAGTATCAGGAAAATAGATATATAGTGTAAGTAAACTTGAGTTTCGTTAACGATTTCCATATTATGAACAGGTGATAGACATATGTGAAGGGGACAAAAATTACAAATATATTACACGAATATGGAATGTCCGTTATCTTGCATAAGTCTAATTTTTTTAAAATATTAAATAGATTGCAGGGTTGGGTTAGAGGTCATAAGGATCTAACTTTGTTAATTTTTCATGATGAACTGAATTATTATTTAGTCATTTTACTTTTTAAATATAAGAAAAAACGAAAATCTGAATCAGCATAAAAATGCTATATAAGTTTTTATACCTTACGTATTTATTTGTACCGGTAATGTTGCAAAGTAGCTACTAAAGTAGCGGCTTACAGTAATATGTTTCATAAACCGCTGCATTCTTGGAATTTCAGGTGAAATTTTGGCAGTTAATTTTCAGGCTGATATAGGCCGTTTAAAAAGATTGATACCTCAAATAAAAATTAATATTAATTTTTTTTAGTAATAAAATGTAATTTTTTTTTAATTTAAAAAATTATTTTGGTAGATAGGAAAGGGTTTAATATAATTTATTTAATTATTTTATATAAAAAATCAAGAAATTTTTAGTATTAACTTTTTAAATAAATTTTACTATATTTAGAAATAATAAATTTGATCGTGATATAGTAATAAAAATTTTTTTATATATAAAATTTAAGTTTTTTAATTTAACTTTATTTTATTAGATAATAAAAAAGATTATTTTAAAATTTAAATATTTGTTTATATAAAATATAAAAAAATTTACTAATAGTTATTTTTAAGCTTAGTTTTACTATTAAATATATATAGTACATATAGTAAATTAATGATTTTTAATACAAATACATCAACTTTAATATTTAATAACTTTTTATCTAGTGATTATTTTTTTATGAAATTTTAAATATAGTTTTATTGAATCTATAGCTAGTTACTTGCATAGTAGCAAGCTTTAAACTTTCAAATTCATTAAGATATTAATTAAAATCTATTTTTTTAAGAAAAATTTTGTTGTAATTTTTTTTTATCTAAAAAGTTAGCTTTCATCTATTTTTATATAAAGGTAATATAAAATAATATAATTAATAAAAAAATGATAGTTTATACTATAGTTATTCAATTGTAAAAAATATTTAATTATATTATTAATAATTTAAAAACTTTTATTAGCAGTACTTTTTAATTAAAATATTGAGGTATCAATCTTTTTGCACTGGCCCATAATTAGTAATATCGGGTCTTTTTTCTGCCTTTGGCAGTAATAAATTTTCCTGGTTAGTTGGTTTATCTCCCTTAATAGCAGATTCAGGGTTTTTCAGATATATAAATATATAAACCTCCTAACTAAATTTCACTTCGATTTAACCTCCCTCTAAAATTAGAAATTTTATGTTACATAAAACAGGTATCTTACACAAAAAAATTAAACGGACATACGGAAATAAAAATCAATTATGACGGAGAAGATGTCTCTCCAAGAATCTGCTAATACTACTAATATGAGAAAAAATGTACACCAATCAGCTTTAAGATTTTGCCATCAATTTAGATGCCAGTAAAACCATACGCTTACGTTCCTAGTAATTCCGATCTGTGATCGCTGCGTACTTTAAAATGATGCAGATCCGATCACTAGATTACGAGAATTTGCCTGTAAAATTGTATGTACAAAGTTCTTTTTATCAGGTGAATACTTTTTTATAATTAATTAATTATTTATTTATTTTTGCAATGAAATGGTTTCGTTATGCGTCACCCATCATTAACCCGGGTCTGACCTGACCCAGATTTTTTCTGACCCGGGTCTGACCTGACCTGGGTTTTTTCTGACCCAGGACTGACCCGACTCGGGTTTGATCTGACCCAATCTGACCCGGGTTGGGTTGGGTCAGACCCGACCCAGCTAAGACCCCTAAGAGAGAGTTGACTGTATTAAATAAACCATATTCTCATAATATATATAATATTTAATATAAATAACCTTTAATCTATTGGTCTGTTTTGGACGATTTTACTGCCAAAATGATTGTCTCAATGAGACGATTCCAACAAGTCCAAATCTTCTAAATCCAATCACAGGGTCACAAGATCGCTAAGGTTTTGTTTTATTTTATATATATATCTTAAAATTTTATTTTAAGACATATATAAAATAATACAAAACCTTAACAATCTTGTGACTCTGTAATTGGATTTCAATAATTTTGGGCTTGTTAGAATTGTCTTATTGAGATGATCATTTTGGTAATAAAATCATCCAAAACAGACCAGTAGACCAAAAGTTGCTTAATATTAAATAATATATATATTATATATCAGATATATTATATACCGTATATATGATTTAATATATTATATATATATATTATATAGACGTGATCACCCCCGACCATGTATCCATGGTAAAAATCACATAATTTTTGGCACGCCCCTAACAGAATTTTTTATAGTAATTCACGATAGAAATTACATAATTCTAATACAAAATAATTTGTCTTTTCAGAATAGTGAATTTTTTAGTAGAATTTAAAAAAATTGAGTTTCGTTTGTTATAGGCACTTTGTATCTTTGATGTTCTAATTACAGTTTTTTGGCAAGTGCAATTGATTTTCTTTTTTTAATAGATCAGTTGTCAATCTATTTGTTTTTTTTAAAAAAATTGAGGTTTATTCATTATGTGAACTTTGTATCTTTAAAATAAGGATTAACTGAGATATAGATAATATTAATAATATGCATTAGTGAGTCACACGCTATATATCGCCAAAATAGGACCCCGGACATCTCTCATATAGGTCATAACTGATCTGCATGAATTTGGACAATTTTGCTACCCCTAAAATCAAGTAAATTTGCTAAAAGTTGGATTATTACATAAAATTTAATAGTAATTTGCTAAAAACTTAATTATAACATCTATTATCAGGTAAACCACCTAATCAAATTCGATGAAAATTTTTTT
>QKWP01002378.1:33557-47527 GCA_003550325.1 Gigaspora rosea
TTTTTTTTTTTTTTTTATAAAACAAAAAAAAATACAAGATCGTTACCACCACTACTAATGCCAAGAGTTTGGAAGGCTTTACACCCAAAATCAGCAACTGTACTTATTACTCAAACAGCTTACTGAAGATGTTAAAGAAATAAAAACTGAACTAAAGAGAAAGCGAGAGGAGCAAGAGAATGAACTCTTCCCTCAAGTGATGGACGTAAGTGAATTTCTTTCTAAATATATTTTTTTTTTATATTGAATATATTTGTTGTAAATGTTTGGTTTGTTTTTTTTATTTTAAAGGTAATATATAATGGTGTTGTAAAGCAGTTATTTTCGAAGCATGTTTACTCAAACCAGAGTGTTCTGAAGAAGGTGTTGAAGAATTACCTCGAGGAAAAACTTCCTGACTTCATGTGTAGTATGAGTTCAAACCAGTATACAAACCGTTTTCATAGTGAATAGTGTAGTGCGGTACATCATTAATCGATAATATATTTTTTTTTAATATTGTTATTTTATCAATCACTAACGATAACAATTAATATTTGTATCTTTTCATTATGATATTATTAATTGCTATTTTAATTATTTTAATTTAATAAATTTGTAATAATAGCTTCTCGCAAAAATGAAGAATTATCAAGGTGCAGCGTTGCAGAGCAGTGTTTTCATGGGATACAGACACGGACGGTGAACAGTCCGGGACGGGATGTCCGGGACATGTCCGCCCAGAATTTTTTTTGTCCCAGACATTTTGCGACTCAACACGTGATCATCTACCAATAAAATTCGTATAATTCCGCAATTTGATTGGTTTTACCCGGCCGACATGTATCATGTTGGGACATTATTGCGGACATGTCCCGGACGTCCCGTCCCAGACTGTCCGCGTCCCTGAAAAATCAGCAGGACAATGTCCGTGTACAACACTGTTGCAGAGCGTTAGGTCGGCAATGTGGAAAGTTTTTGGCTCAGAACGGTTGCCCTCCTTGAAAAGCAGTGCCAAGGCCCCTATAATTGTAAAATGGAAAGAAAATCCAAAGATAGCTGTGTGTCATCGTTTATTGTTTGAAACAAATAGTGAAAATGTGTTTTGGATCTCTGCGATAGCAAGGGCTGCATTTTCAGAAGTTGCAGTTCCCACCCTAACAAGCGAACGCTGGGCTTTTGCACTAGCGGTATCGACATATTCTTAAACTCAAAATCTAAGAGTATTATATGCGACGAAAACAATATGAAACTTCGTATAGAGAAGTATCTTGTATATATTTGTCATTTTCTTTATTTCTTTTATTGTACAATATTTTAAACAAACTAACATTTTAATAAATATAGAACGATTTTAATAACAGTAGTTCGTCGCATAATTCGTCTAAAACGATTATGAACAATGAATCAACGATTATGAACAATGAATTAGAGGTTCAGCACCTCTCTGATTTACGGCAAAATACTCTCGAATCAGAATCTAGGGAATCTAGGGTATCTAGAACTTTTTCTCAAGGTTTTTCGCAAAAAGAAATAGATAATTTGTTTGGGGTTAATAATTATGCTAATTAGTTTAGTTTTAATTAGTCATATTCATTGTATATAACTTAGCGATATGTATTTCTTTTTAATTAATAAAATTTAAATTGCATTTGTCTGCGTTATAAAAAGTAATATTTGATATTAATATCAATTTACTAAATATGAGTAATAAGTATAGAATATAATAGTATTGATATTGGTACAATTAGAAAAAATCAATTAGAATCATTATTCGTTATTAAACGATATTCGTTATTAAATGATATTCGTTATTAAACGATATTCGCTATTAAACGATAATAATTGTGATTTTTTAAATCTGATATATATCGATTATTATCGGTTATTATTTTAATCAATAGTCATCATCAGGGGGAATTTAAATCGATTAATATCCAATAACCGATAAAAATTGATAGTAATCTCTGTGCAAATTTTGGTGATGATATTGTTTTGGATTAGTACTGTTTTTGTATAATAATGCTCATTTGCATGTTATTTCGAGTATGTGCATGTGCATTATTCTGAACTAAAGACTGGTCGTCTAACATATGAAAATATTTATTTAATTAGATCCAAATATGTATATTATTTCAGGATATACATGGTATCATTTTGAAGTCATACTTATTATTTTTGAATAATATACTTTTTGAAATAACGCTCATAAGTATTATTATGTGAAAATATAGTATATGTTTTTTTATAAATGGAATAGTTTATTACAAAAAATTTTTTCAAAAATGGTTTTTTTATTTATAGCTGTAAATTGTGATAGTATATTTTTGCTACTTATATACTTCTGTTTTTAGCCATTTTTAGTGTAATTTATATTTTTTAACAAAGAAAGCAAACAAACTTATATAGTACTTGCTATTAATATTGAAAAAAATAATCAGCCAAGAAAAAATATAAAAAAAATAAGTAGTTGTCTATATATAATACAAATTCTAATTGTAAGACATTTAATTAAGAGTCTTCACATGTATTATTTCTGGTTTAACAAAAAAAATCGCATAAATACTATCAGTAAAAGCATAATTTTTTTGGTTTGAATATTTTTTTTTTATTAGTATCTACATATGTAAATGTTCAATAATCGTGCACATGTTTTGTTCAATGCTACTGCCCAATTACATTTCAGATATCATTATTATTTCACATAATTATATGGATTTCAGAAATTTATGGTATACAGGATACAAATAATAAATCTAGAGGGTATAAAAACTAGTTTCTATATATAATATAAATTTTATGTTTATTTAAAACAATATGCATTTTTGTATACTAATATATGTTTTTGTATATTATTTAAGTTTTATATATGTTGTGCCTCAGATCGATCCTTGTGTCAGATTGACACCGGCCTAAATTAGATTAGGGTTAGGGTAAAATTACGGTAAAGTTAGGAGGTAGTTTAGGCCAGTTGTTACCGATCATTTAATGCTGGTCAATTGATAGTCATCTGACGTGCGTCAGATTCAATCTGACGCAAGTTTTAATCTGAGGCACAACATATACACTTAATTTAATTTTTTGTATACTATATAATTGGTACAGTCAGACCTCCATAAATGCAACCTCTATAAATACAATACCTTTTTAAAATGTATGGTTTTTTTCTTTTTTATAAGATGTTATTAATACTAGTACTAAATACACGTTTTATATTCTGTAAATGCATATTTTTTTAATAATATTTTATATCACACTAACCTCCCTAAATGCATATAGCCAATCAAATTTTAGTATTTAAAATAGGTTATATAGGGATTAGTAAAGGGTACACAAACTTGATAATCTAATTTTTAAAGCTGCAATTTAATTGGCTTTCTCTAAATGCAAACCTCCCTAAATGGGCTTGTTCCTATGAATTAGAGTTGGTATGAATGGAATTCAGACAATGGAAATCTGTCTGATATCTATTGTCTGAATGTCCGATTAAAAGCAATAGACATAGATAGGATTGGACATATAAGATAACTTCCTCATAATTGGTGAATCACATGATATTAAATCGCTTCATATGATTAGTTATTTAATTTAATATGTAACAATTAACTAATAGAATTGCATTTGTAGTCAGCAAAGATTTTAGTCAATTATAATAGGACCCTGGACATCTAGTATAGAGGTCATACTTGTTTTTTTTAGCAAAAACCCCTAAATTTGAGAAGCAAAAAACAGTTTTTGCCAATTATCTTGGCATCTAGTGAACCAATTTGAACAAACTTTTTTTTTTAAAATGAAGTTCTCAGTAAGGCACATCTAATAAAAAAAAGTTCATTCAATTCTAATCACTAAATCAAAAGTTATTTAGCCAAATTTATTTTGTCATTTTCAGTAAATTGTACCAAAATTGGCCAAAATCTAGTTAGAGAAGTGCCATTTTATCACCTGATTTTTTAGGTGGGTGAGGATAGAGAAATTATCAGATCATATATAATAGATATAATATATATAAATATATATTTATATACTATTTATATATATGGAGGTAAGTCAGTAGAAAAGTGCCAAATTTTTTCTAAGTAAAAGTTTTCTTGACTTTAAGCTTAAATATTTTAACAACTATTTTAATAAATTTAATAAAATTTTTTTATTTTAATTCTATATAAGGCCATATAAAGTTAATTTTTTGGTTCTCATAACATGAGACAAAAAAAATGACCTGGCCGGCCGAACTTTTATTTAAAAATTTTATATATAAAATTTTATAAAATTTTTAAAAAAATTTTTTTGAAATTCCACCCGACTATTAAAACATATAAATAATTTTTTTCAAAAAATTTCCAAAATATGACCCGGCTGGGTTATGAAAACCAAAAAATTAACTTTATATGGCCTAATTTCAAAATTAAAATAAAAAAATTTTTAGCAAATTTGATTAAATAGTTGTCAAAATATTTTAATTTAAAAATTAAAACAATTTTACTAAAAATAATTTGTCCCTTTTCTACTGACTCACCTCCATATTATTATATATATAATTTTTAATATTGAATAACTTTTGATCTACTAGTCCATTTTTGATGATTTAATTACCAAAATGTTCGCCTCAGTGAGATAATTCTAACAAGCCCAAAATCATTAAATTCTAATCATATCACAGGCAGTGTTGGAAATCTTATGTTCTCATGTTCTTATAAGAACATTACTTTTAGTCTGAGAACATTTAAAGATGTTTTTTATTAAATATTTTTTGAAAACATTAAGTTTGAAAAATATGTTCTCTATATAAATATATAAAATAATAAAATATTATTTTTATTAATATAGCAGTTTAAAATAATTAAGCTTATAAATATTTAATTGTTAGTTAGTTGAAATAGAGAACAATTTAGTTGTTTTTAAAATTTTAGATAATAAATTTTATTGGTTTATCCATTTCTAGTTTGGTGCAATATAGCCCTTATTATGTATACATATAATATTATAAATTTTAGAGAGCTAAACTCACTATGAAGATAATTTTTATAAGAAAATTACTTAACAAATCTTAGTTATTATGGTTTTAAACTTTAGTGTTATATCTTAAAATTTTATAGTAAGAAATTTTTAAATCTATAAATTTACTATAGTAAAAAAGAATAGTATATTACAGTATATTACTTACTTATTTAAACATTTGAGAGATGTTAATAGCTTATTTAACAACTTAATATATAAGTTGAGCCAACATCTCCAACAATATATAAAAAACCTCAAATATTAATTTTTTTAAAAATATACATATAAAGTTATAATCTTATTATTATGAATAATTTAGCTTTGTTTATATAGTTTGTTAAATAAATTATATTTTTTATTAATAATTTTTTAAATATATTAATTAAAAATAAAAATTAAAAAATAACTAAAAGTATAAAAGTATAAGTGTGAAAAAAAGAATGAGAGAAAGAAAATAAGAGTAAAAAAGAGTAAGAAAGAGTGAAGGAGAGTGAGGAAGAAAGAAAAAAAAGGGAGAGAAAGAGAGAGAAAAGGGAAAGAAAAAGAAAGAAAGAGAAAGAAAAAGTAAAAAAAAAAAAATTTTTCTAATTGAGAACATAAAAAAATTTTTGAGAACATTAAATTCAATAAACATGTTCTCATAAGAATATAAATTTCAAAATAGATTCCAACACTGATCACAGGATCCTAAGTAGAGCAGTTACTCGGGTCAGGTTGACCCATACGGGTCAGAAATTGTCACGGGTTATGCGGGTCATGACTCAAAATTAGGTTGACCCGAGTTAGTCATGCTTTGTGTAACCTGTCAAGTTTACCATATAACTTCATATGGTAACATTAACTATTTTAAAAGAAACAAGCGATAATGAAGGTAACGTTCAAGAATTGATTTCTACGAAAATAACAAACTAGACTTTTAGCGAATTTTATTAACATAATACAAATTCTTTTAACACTATTATTATAGCAAGATCAAGGCGCTTATTTATTAAAACTCGACATAAGTTATTTTTCAATTGGTTGAGTGACTAGAATGACTTATATGAGAGGCTTAGTTAAATGTGACGCTTAGATTTGGCGAGTCAGGTGGGAGGGTCGTAGGTACGTCTTCTAATACTCGGGTTAATTTGAACAGTCTTAATACAAACAAACTAACACTTCTTTAGTTACGATCTGGATTCCGCTACTTCCGCTTTTCAATTTTACCTAAACCGGGTTATAGCACAAGTTTTCCCTACTGCACGCCCTACAGTTGTCAGAGATCAAACTCTTGGTTGCAGGTTGGTAGTTGGTAGTTGGTAGTCGGTTGTCGGTAGCTTTTTAAAAAGAAAATTGTAATTTAGCCATGTGATAATTAATTTATATGTTTTTTTTATAACTGCTTCTTATGGTAGAAAACTTGGGACTCAAATATCAGACAACATAAGTCAATTAATAATCGAATATTAATGCAGAACAATTTAGTAATTTTAAGAAGATATGTCAAATGACAGGAGCAATTTATTTAGAAAACTTTAATTTTGTCTAATAGTTAAAATATTTTTTTGTTTTTGACATCACTGCAAATTGAATATATTTAAAATGTTATTTAATACAAATAAATATTGAATTTATTTTAATAACGAATGAATATTATTGAAATAAGAATTACTATATATATATTTTTTTTTTCTTTTTTTTTGTCAATTATACATATCTTATTCGCAATATTTATAGTATTTTTAGACTATAAAAAGTAGCGAATTGTTACTTTGTTTAAGTTAAAATGCCTTGTTATTATTTTGATATTCTCCAAAGATCACACATTAGACACTGCTAACTCATTTCAAAAATATAATGATCGATATCTAAGAACTGCTGGATGTGCTTTGAATACCTTTGCACTCATATTTTGTGATTCATCACCATTAATGATTACATTAAAATTTTCTTTACCATCAAGAAATTCAAGATAATTTGTTGAAGGAATTTGCAGTTTCGTTTTACTGTCTAAACATGTATAAGTATAATTCCTGATTAATAAATGACAATAATTTTGACAAAAAATAAAACCTTAATCAAAAACTTGAGAAACTGGCCAGAGCTTTAAAGCCGCCTTGAGAAATAAAATCGTTCCAGCATATTCAGGATTGAGACTGGTTCGTTTTTCAGTGATTGTAAGGCCTGCAGACAAGAAAAGGCGTTCGAATGGTACTGATGTCGCAGGTATAGATAAATACTTGCGAGCAAGTTGTGCAAGTATTGGGTATTCTGCTTTTTTTGAAGCCCACCATTGGAGTATGTCCGTTTGGCTTGAAACTTTTGGCAACAACAAATATGAATCAAATTCGTTATCAGTTATAATATTTTGATTAAATTGCTCTTGGGATGAGATAAGTCAAACTAGAAAAAATATCTTCTTCACTATCCATCTCATCACCAAATATTTGACCATCTATTTCTAATGTATTATTTGATTTGTTATTGGAATTTAGTTGATCATATTCAGCACATGCTTCTGAAATAATCGTTTGTTTTTCGTGCTCTGTAAATATTTCCATATTTTTAGTTCGTGGACCAAAAAAAATAGCAAGTCGGATTGGTTTTGCTGGTTCTGAAAACCATGCCTGAATTGACTCATAAAGATAATTTCCAAAATTTTGAATATCATCGTTATATATTATTGTGCGATCAATTTTTGTTTTTATATAATTAATAGCAAACCATGCCTGTGAAAGTGTCAGGTATTTTGAGCCTGATAGAAGTTTTGAAACAACTTCATAGGGACGCAGTAACTTAACTAGATCAACTATTTTATCCCAGTCATCAGAAGATAGCTCTTTTTCTTCATAACTCCATAGTGAATTATTCTCACCAGCCTTAGCCAAAAGCAATTTATATTTATATAATGCTGATTTAAGAATAGTTAGAATAGTTAAGCGCTTTAACAAGTAGAATGTAGAGTTCCATCTTGTTGAGACATCATGGACTACACAAAGAAACCTATTCCAATTCTCCATTTCTATTTGAGCTGCTAAAAGAAACTGTTTTTGCTTCGGACTTCCACTAAAATGTGATACGACATCTTTGTATTTTTTTATTAGATTCGTAATACTAGAGCACTCTTTTAGTGCATTATTTATTGCGAGTTGTAAAGTGTGACCAAAACAAAAAACTTTTAATATATTATACTTATGCTCTAACTTTTTTACACATAATTTGATATTCGACCCGTTGTCAACTGTACTACAAACAGTTTTATCTCTAAGCTGCAAATAATCTAAAATTTCAACTATTTTGTTTAAAAGATGATCTGCAGTATATGGATAAGGAAGACATGAAATACTACCGATCATTTCTTTCATTTGAAAGTCATCATTGATCCAATGGATTGTAAGTCCTATATATGGGTCGCCATTATCTGACGTCCACATATCAGTAGTGAATGAAGTATAACGGATTTCAGTATCATCAAATGCATATTCGCGAAGATTTCGCAAAATTTTATCTTCAGCATTGATAAGAGATTCATTTAAATAATCTTTACTAAGTATATTTGCTTGTTCATCAAGTTCTTCAATTATTCTCTTAAATGATGGTGATTGAAGAATCGAAAATGGCTAAAGATCATTAATGATAAAAGCAGCGATATTACGATTAAGCTTTTTTTGTTTTGGGTTATTGAATACATATTTAGTCTGTTTGTTAAATGCTTGTGTTATTGTCATTTGTGAAGATTCTGCCATTGTATGAAATTCACACCTGCCATTCTCATTTGATACAATTTTTATCCAACCACTTTCAATCATAGCTCTGGAAATATGATGCTTACTTCTTAAATGCCTCCACAAATTTGAGGTAGAACCATCTTTTAGATATTTTATTTGGGGGTACAAGTTTTATGACGACAAACCCACATTTCTACATTGTTAATTACCATTATCATATAAAATGGTTTAACCGGACTGCCTCCTGGCCTTTCAGTTCTTTTTTTTTCGTTGCAAGTTTTTGGTTAATGGTTGATTGCTAGTAGAGGGTTGTGGAAAGGCTTCATTGTTATCTGCACTATCATATCCTGACATTTCCAAGCTAGCATCATTAAGCTCTGTCATATTATTACTATACTCGTCGTTGTCCATTATATTATTTATTTAATGCAAATGTTTTGTTTATTATTTTAACGCCAGAAATAATGATTTTTTTTTTTTTTAGTAGGGAAATTTTCAAGACCAATATTCCAAAACGTACGGTATTAGTGCAGTAAGATCTTAAAAATAATTTATAGTAACATCTGGCTTTTAACAAATTAAAAAAAAACCTTTAATATTTACGTTTGATCTTAAACAGATTAAATATTATACAGGTATATAACGATAATACAAGTGGATAAAGTTTCTACAATAGAATTCGAATAACAAGACTTGGAATACATATTCCTTGATTTTTGTTCGTTATAACGCTCATGTGCTTAAAATGAACTTCGCAATTTATCTAGTAATAATTACTAATTGTTGTACGATCTTTACAATTTCTCACGGTTACGTATCAATTTTGTTCATTATAGACGCTCATGTGCTTAGAATGAACTTCGCAATTTATCTAGTAGTAATTACTAATTGTACAAATTCAATTGTTGTACAATCTCTCACTAGGGTGGTAACTCAAATAGTAAATCAAAACTATATCAGCAGTATTAGTAATTTTATTATGATCAGATTTTTCATATTACATAAAGATCAATTTAATCAATTTAGTTGTTATACCATCGCTATAGAGATTGGCATCTTTAATATTTATTAAAATTAATTACTTTAAAACGACGCAACTTAATGAAAACCCAACGAATTACTTTAAAATTTTTACAAGTAACTAATTAAATATAGGAGAATAAAGTTACGCTTTCGGATTTTCTATTAACATATAAACTTGACTGTTCATCTTATAAATAAAATTTAAGTTTTTTAAAGTGAAAAAAATAAAAAAAATTAGATTTTAACTGTACAAGTCGAAACTTTAATAGAATATTTGCGAAAAATCAAGCGTAACTTTTTAGAGATAACTTTCGCGAAGAGCCTTTAGTTAAAAGAAATTAGAAAAAGAAGTGTGATGTCAAGGTGCATTCTTTAGAATTTTGTGCATTATTTATTAATTAAATATATTTCAATATGATATTTAACGATTATTTTAATTTCACTGATTAAAATCTGATCATAGTAAAATTACTAATACTGCTGATATAGTTTTGATTTACTATTTGAGTTACCACCCTAATCTCTTACGATTACGTACAATTCGAACATTTTTATTGTTAAAAAGTTTGTTACATTAAGCTAACTTTAAAAAAACGGAGTTTAAAGCTTCATTATATTAAAAAAAATCATAACACATTTGACCCGGGCCGCAACCCGGGTCAATATATGACCCAAACTCTTTTGACCCGAGTCACGATTTTTTGACCCGGGTAATAGCTCTAATCCTAAGATCGACAAAGATTTGTATTCTATAAACAATTAATAATTAGATATGTCTAAATCAGCGCACCTAAGTTCTATGATGAATACCACATGCTATATCGATCAGAATCAGATGATTTTGGTACCATTCAATTCATCTCATTGAAATGAATCCAATGATACCAAAATCACCCAAATATAATCACTCAATCATGTGATATCACATTTTAATGATTATTTTAAAACATAGTCCAATTTTGGTACAGTACCTAATTCGGCGCACTAAAGATCTCTAATGATATTTGTGAACTATTGATCCAAATTATACAATTTTGGTACCATTTGATTTGTCACAATAAGACGAGTCGGATGGTACTAGTGATGTGAATTCTACCAATTTGGCATATTTCTACTGGTATCTACCGGTAGGTGGTAGCTACTGGTAGCTACCACTACCGGTAGATCTACTAGTCACATGATAATAGACAAATCATATACTTTTTGATATTTATAATGTGCATTATATAATTTTAAAATTTTATTCTATTATTTTACTGGTATCTACCCTGCATATAATTTATCTAATGGTATCTACCGTTATCTAACGGTAGATACTAGCAGTAAATTCCTACTGGTAGCTACCAACTTACATCACTAGATGGTACTAAAATTATGCAATTATAATCGATAGTTCACAAGATATCATTATTTAATCAAAATAACCTATGTAAAGCAAAATTTGAAATTAAAATAAAATCGTTGATAATCTTTTATAGACTGGTCCGTTTTTAATAATTTTACTACCAAAATGACTGCCTTAAAAAGACAATTTTAACGAGCCCAAAATCTTTAAAATCTAATCACAGAATCACAAGATCATTAAAGTTTTTCTTATTATTTTGATTAATTGATAATCCGCCTATCATGATCCTACAGGCGAAATATGGTGTACTTTTATCTAAATTTTTTTTTCTTACTAAGTTAATGATACATATCCACTAATTGAAAGTTGTAGAGTTTGTCGAGGTGCATCTAACGGTAGTTAGATCATTCAGATTGGCCCAGTGGATGGCGAGATATTGTCGAAAAACGATTGGCCAACTATATAAAAATCCGTAATGGAAATCACATATGAAAATCACTATAGTCGAAATATGGCGTGCTTCTATCTAAAACTTTTTTCTTACTAAGTTAACGATACATGCCCACTAATTGAAAGTTGTAGAGCTCATCGAGACGCATCTAATGGTAATTAGATCATCCAAATTGGCCCAGTGAATGGCGAATTATCGCCAAAAAATGATTGGTCGACTATATAAAATCTCTGTGCAAAACAAACTACAATACATAGAAATTTTATATAGTCAGCCAATCGTTTTTCGACAATATCTCACTATCCACTAGGCCGATTTAGATGATTTAACTACCGTTAGATGCGTCTTGATGAGCTCTACAACTTTCAATTAGTGGGCATGTATCATTAACTTAGTAAGAAAAAAAGTTTTAGATAGAAGCACACCACATTTCGACTTTAGTAATTTTCATGTGATTTCCATCACAGATTTTTATATAGTTGGTCAATTGTTTTTTGACGATATTTTGCTATCTACTGAGCTAATTTGGATGATCTAATCACTGTTAGATGCATTTTAACGAGCTCTACAATTTTCAATTAGTGGAGATATATTGTTAACTTAGTAAGAAAAAAATTTTAGATGGAAGCATGCTATATTTCACTTATCAATTAAAATTATACTAAAGTTGAACGATCTTGGAATCGATCCTGTAATTGGATTTTGATGGGTTTGGACTTGTTAGAATCGTCTCACTGAGACAAACATTTTGGTAGTTGAATCATCCAAAACAGACCAGTAGATTAAAAGTTATTTAATTTTTAATATATATATATATTATTAAATTTTAATTAATCAAATACTTAGAAAAATTATCAGGTGGGGTAGGGGAGTCAGCTACTTAGTGAAACCCTAATCAGGTGATTTTTGGCGCTCCCCTTATGACCTATATAAGAGATGTCCAGGGTTTTATCATAATAATAAAAAGAGTTTCTTATACCACTTTTATTTATTAAGTGTTGGTTATAGAACTTAGCTAACTTTTATTAATAAATCAACTCTTTTTAATAAAATAAATATACATATGTTTATTATTTAATGTAGTTCTTGAGTTAACTTTCAAATTATATGTAAATGATCTTAAAATTTTATTAAATAAAGTTATCCTTTGAAAGATTAGTACGTACATATGTATGATAATATGAGATGCAATTTTTTTATCATAATCATTATGTGTTACTATTAATTAAAGGATAAGGAATTGTACATGTTCCATTCAATCCGTTTAAGTTTTGTTCTATAGTGTCTAAGTTTAGAAGCATTTCATAATATTTGAATTATATGTATCAGCTAATAGAAAATTCAATTTTTTCATATAAATGTTTTGAACAAATAGCAAAAAGTTTTTATTTAAACCATATATATATATGTTTTCAAGGGATAATTTTCTAAGCAAAAATAAAATAAAATAATCAATAAATGTACACAATTTTTTATATAGTTTTCGCCTTGGTTATATGCAAATCAGCAACTGACATATTATTAGACATTGAAAAATTGTCTGAATTGTTCTATGCAACATAATTGACGTTGTCTAGTAACAACCATAGCTGTGCCATATCATACATTAGAATTGTATAGAACAATTCGGAAATGTCTGATATCTGATAAAAAACCATCAGATATATAGTCTGCACAACCTTGCTATGAGTTGCATTTATGGAAGTTTGACTATAATTTTATTGTACTATACTATAGTGTATAGTTGAAACATTAGTCTTTAGTTATTAGTTGTTGAGGCCAGCCGGCTAGACAAGTGTAAGCATCCAATATTACAAATTTAAATTATTATTTAATTAATAATCTGCCTATCAACTGGAGAATAGTAAAATGTGGCGTGCTTCCATCTAAAAGTATTTTTCTTACTAAGTTAGCAATACATGTCCACTAATTGAAAGTTGTAGAGCTCTATTAGCAAATTTATAATAGTGTAATCTTACGTAAGGTCTTACGAACTGTAATATAAAAAAATATTATATAATATATTTCGAAATATTTCGAAATATCAAAGTTTTCGAAATATTACGAAAATAATTTCGAAATATTTCGAAATATGTTACGAAATATTTTAAACCCTTTCAAAATATTTTAGGACTAGGAAACCAAGCTGGATCAGTAGATTTGTAACCTGGATCACGCATTATACTAATTTTTTGAAATAGTTGGAAATGTTCAAATTCTGTACTACAAGATTAGATTAGATCTTTTGTTTATAATTAAATCTTCTATTTTGGTTTTTTTTACTTTTTAATCGTAATGATATATAACGATTAACAAATTTTTAATGATTACATACCCGTTACGAAAATTTCAACCCAAATCATTAGGTAAAAAAAAAAAAAAAAAAAAGTTTAAAACTTTTTAAGCACATTTGATTCATAAGCTGCCAATATATTCCACAAAAAGTGTGTAAAAACTTAAAAAAAAAAAA
>QKWP01002379.1:4818-17510 GCA_003550325.1 Gigaspora rosea
GTGCTTTTTTTAAAAGCTTATTTGCACAGGTATATAAGAAAATATATACCTATTGTGAATAAAATATTTTTTATAAAAGGTAAACCTGAATTTAGCTTTACTTTTGTTAAATGAAGACTAACAATTTAGTCAGATAGTTTTAAAATTCTCATGTTAGTTTTTAAAATTCTTACAATAGGTGAAGACTCTGTTTGGTTTGTTGATAGTTTTTAAATTCTTATAGCAAATTAATGACTATATTTTGTTAGCTTATTTTTAAGATCCTTATATGATACTATATTTTATTTAAATATTTTTATAATTTTTATAGCTAGTGAAAAACTTTATTTAGGTTTTTTAGTTGGGAAAAACTATATTGATCAAAAAATTTTTAAAGTATTATAACCATATAAAAACTATGTTTAGTTAAATTATTTTAAAACTTTTTTAGTATACAAAAACCTTATTTAGTAATTTTTAAAATTCTCATAACTAGAGATTTTTAAAATTTTTAATTGTTGAGCAAAAAATTAAAGTTCTTATAATTTTAAATTCAAATTTGAAACTATTTTTTTCTTGTAAAATTGTTTAAGAGTTTTATAAAAGAAATAAATATGTTTATATAAAGTAGTTCATTAAACTGGTTCTATATATTAAAGACTTTTTTTATCAAAGCTAATTTACAAGTTATTTTGAAGTTTTTTTCATAATTGCAATAAATAAAAATATTGGAATTGCTACTTGATATTTAAAAAGAAAAAAATAAAGTTGGAATAATTAAAATAAAGTTTACAAACAAGGAAAATAATAGTGATATAAATTATTAGTAAAGAGTGATGCACAGGTTGTAATATTATAATATAGTTAGTTATATACAGATTCATATCTAAACCACAAAAACTATATACAGAAATAGAAAATAATATCAATTTTGCAAAATTATTTATCAATATAGTTAAAAGTATTAATTTATATTGATATACCCATGTTTGGCCAATCAAAATACAAAATTTTGTATAATGGTTACAGATAATGTAATATAATATAACTAGTAACTAATAATACTAGTATGTTTGTTAATTGTCTACTTTGCTGAACCTTACTAATAGTTCAAGTTGGCCAAATTTATGTTGCCTAGACCGAATTATACTTTTAATTTTGTTTGATTATATATTATTATACTGCATTAAATTTTGCAAAAATATTGATTTTTCTATGATTTGGTTTAAAAATATATGATCAATACAAATCAATATGATTTCCTGTCTCTGCCTATATATAATTAACTTATATATATACAATATGGTCCGGTGCAAAAAGGTTTGTATCTTATAAAAATTTTAATTAAAAAAAATTGTACATATAAACTTTTATTTTTTTTAAACAAAAATATTTAATAGGTAATCAGATTTATTAATTTAAAAATTTTTTTTTACAATTTATTATCAACATCAAAATCATTATTATTACCTATTTCCTTATTTAACAAAACTATATTATTATCTAATTCTATACTCTTGTACTCTTGTAGGCACATTGTTTCAAAACCCAACCACTATTTTCAGATTTATTTTTTCTTTAAAAGTTTGCAAAAGCTTATTTCTCAGATTTAAAAAATTTGAATATAGGTTCAATTTCGCTATTTTGTTTTTTTATAACTATTCAGATACTTTTAATTGGCTTGAGTCCACAGTAGTAGGGAGGGGTGAAAAAACCTAATAGCTATATTGTTTGGCTATTTTAATACAAGCAAATAGAACTTTTTTTTATTCTATTTGAACAAGTTCTAAAAGTTCTGCTGATATAAATTATTAGAAAAAAAAATTTGGTAAGTATTAACTATTTAATATCTTTATTCAGTTCTAATTTGGGCTGCCTAATTTTTTTGATTTGATGAAAATATACTATCATTTCACTTATTCCATCAAGCAATACTACCCCAACTGTACTTTTAAAAATGCTAGAACCCAGGGCAACTTGCTTGCATAATGTAAAATTTTGTTTTTGCTTGGTAATAGAAATATCACCAGAAACATATCTGTGAATGTTAATTACTATCTGTTTTTTATTGTCTATTAATGAAATATATATTCATTTTTTACAAAAACTGGACATGGAAAAATTAAAAAAATTGGTAAAATAAATATGTTTGAATATATTCTATTAGCTATGTAAATTTTAGCTTATTTAGGTTATTACATTTTTTTTATTATTATAACTGTCATAACCTTTTATATTGAGGTATGAGTCTTTTTGTACCAGACTATAACTATAATTTATTTGAATATTTAAACCTATTTTGAACATTACAGATATTCTTACAAATTCTGAACAACAGATAAAATTTGGTTAGTATTAATTCTGGTGAATATGATAAACTTTGATTCCATGCATATAAACTTTTATTTTGGTATGCATCAATATATACAAAATTCTTTTTATATATTGGATCAAAAGCTTATTTACTGAAAATTATCAAATTTTGCCAAATTAATGCTAGCCAAATTTTTATCTATTGTTCTAGAATTATAGCTATTTTTATAATCTGGGTACTCTAAAAAAATTTACTTAAGTCTATTCAACTGATTCAACTGATTAATTTGGTATAATTAGTACATAATTAATATAAAAAAATTTTTGTTATTATTATAGCATAGCTACCAGAGCTTAAATTATATATATATAGTATATCAATTTAAATTTATTATATTAAAATTATGAACTTAATTGAATTGGCCAAAAATTTATTTAAATATTCCAAAATTTACAATAATATCTGTAAAATTTATACGTAATTGTGCCTAAAAACATTTTTGGTATTTATTTCTTAAACTGTCTGGTTTAGCAGACAAATTTGTTCGCTAAAATAATTGGACAAAGTAGAATATTAAAAAAATTTTTTTATAAAAACCTTTATTCTAACAAGCTATTATGACTCCTAAAGACCCGATCTACACATTATACTCAATAGCCATAATGTAGCATATTCAAAATAATTCAAACAATAGGCATAGGTTCACACAATAGATGAAAAGTATGTTATTTTACCTGAAACATTTGAGTTATATTATTTTCCTCACGTTGCTTGAAAAATCAGCTCTGTGAAGTTAGTTATGAAGAATCTTTGACCAACTTTAATTTCATATTATAAAAAGGTACTCCATATAATAATTGCAATAATTGTCATATAAAGTCAAGTAAAAGTGCTTTTTTACTATTAAATTTGATCATAAAGACTATATAATGATTTACTCTATTTAGTTGATTTTTAATGCAGTATTAAGAAACTTACACAAAATAAGAATTACATAACATCTAGCACATTGTACACTTTTATTCTAGCTTAGGGAATATGGAAATGCATCTTAATAAAATTTAGGGCAATTGTACAAAAATTGGTTAAAGATTTTACTAAACAAATTTGTCTATTAGATGGTTTAAGAAACAGTAAAAATGTTTTTTGATATTAGAAAACATTTTTATCATTTAAAAATATTTTTGACGTACAAAAATATTTTTGATATCTAAAAATATTTTCAGCAACTGAAATTATTTTTATTGTTTTTAATAGCTAAAGTTATTTATAGTTTGGACAATCTAAAATATTTTTAGTAGTTTTATATATAGCAGTTCAAAAATAATTTAGACATTCATGTATATCTAGTAGTACCCTAGTTGTAGTAACAAATTTTGTCAAATTATAAAGATTTTAAAGTTAATATTAACTTAAAGTTGATATAATAAGCTATTATACAAATCAATAGTTATATATGCTATTCTTAGAAGTTTAAAGAGTAGAATTTATAAAATTTATAATTTTATATTATATCTGTTATATTAATATATAGCAAATACTTTTTAATTTTTTATTCAAAATTTCTCAATCTTTTTTAATTTGAGTTTATTTATTTTCTTAGTTCATATAATTTTTTCTGACAACCACTTTTTAACAATATCAAAATTCTGACAAGTTAGCTTATAATATGTTAGAGTTAGAGTTAATTGTGGTCAATTATATCAGAAATTTATTTTTCAAAAAATTGGCTATTAGAAAAAAAATAGAAATTTCTATTTTCTATATTAGAAATACTAGTGAAATACTAGATCACTAGATTTTATTAATATTTTTTATTCATATATCCATGACCTGTTTAACCTCAATTTGGCCAATTTTTGATCTTTAACCTGACCCAGATAAGGGCTCTAGAATATATTTAGACTTATACAAATCAATAAATAACTAAGTTCCCGTGGATACTAGGAAAAACACTAGCTAGTTTATATAATGAAATTTCAAGTTATTTAAAATTTTTGATTTTTTTGTAATTTTTCTAATTTTTCATTTATTTTGTTACACAAGATCCTGTGATCTAATTGGCCAATCATATTAACCTGCAATTTAGCACCTTATTTATATATAACAATAACTGGTTCAAAAAAGTGTGACTGATATACTACTGATATATCTTTTTTGTTTTTTATATTAAATGCCAATCGTTATAAGCTAACTCTTAATAACTTAAAAAAATAATAAAAAAACTTCTGACAGAAATATATTTTAGTTAATTGATGATTCGCCAGTCATCAGGTGCATGATCATAGTATAACGTGATGCAGATCATTATGTAAATTACTATATATGTAAATGCTATGTTCGCCCAAGAAAAAATATTTTTTTTACTAAGTTAATCGATCTTGTCGACTAATTGAAAGTTGTAGAGCTCGTCGTTGCGGTTCTAATGGTAGTTAAATTATCCAAATCGGCCCAGTGGAAGCCAAGTTATCTTTAAAAAATGTGTCAACGACTATATAAAATTTCTATGTAAACAATCTATTGTTTACATAGAGATTTTATATAGTCGTTGACAAGTTTTTTAAAGATATCTTGGCTTCTACTGGGCCGATTTGGATGATTTAACTACCATTAGAACCGCAATAACGAGCTCTACAACTTTCAATTAGTCGATAAGATCGATTAACATAGTAAAAAATATTTTTCCTTGGGCGAACGTAGCATTTACATATATAGTAATTTACATAATGATCTGCGTCACGTTACACTATGATCATGCACCTGATGACTGGCGGATCATCAATTAAAAATCTATCAATTTGCTAGAGGGATTTTTGATTTGTTTTAAAAAAGTTATAATGATTTAAAGTTTTTATTAATAAAAAGTGAATGCGTTTTGCGGAGATAGAAGATATGACAATTTTGCCTGGATATATATATATATATCTCATACTACCGTATTACCGCTAAATTACCCCAGTAGCACCGACAGATTTTCACTGATTCACAATCTAGAACATTTGATTTACATAATAACGAGTCATGTTTTGATGTAACATAATACAAGCAGGAAGATCAAACAAAGCGTTCGCTTTTCAAAAATCGCTCATATCATAAAAATTTGTAAGAAACCACTTTCTGCGCTCTAACAAAAAAATTTCCTTGAACAATTTTACTAAAAGAACCTTTTAACTCTAAGTTTAGCATAGACTCTAACCTTAACTTATACAAGTTCGAAGATTTTTTAGTGACAATGTTCTAGATTGCAGATCAGTGAAAATCTGTCGGTGCTACTGGAATAGTGATTACTGCAGAATAGTGCACATGGGCGCTATTTCAAAAATCGCATCCCCTAAAAATAGCATACTAGGTTACGAAATAACGCCCATGCGCGTCCCGAAATAGCACGCATCTTATATAGTATATTGTTATAGATAAATAAATAAATAAAATACCATACAGGATTACTACCTGTTTATGTACAGTACATACGTATATGAATAACAAATTGAAGATCTATAATTTATGAAATTATTTACTGCAAAGCTATGTATTTTCTAATTAAGAAGATTATTTTCTAATAAATATTTATATACTGCATAAAAACTAGGTTGGTTTCGAAATAGCGCACATGTGCATACTCGAAATACTGTGCAGGTGATTGAAATATCGCGCAAATGTGTGCTATTTCGCCATAATACGGTAATATGCATATTAGATAATCAAATCTATATATTCCTGATTAGTAGAATCTACCAGGCCTACCAATTAATTAATTGCTAGCACAACCACAATTAGTCAATTAATTATTGGCTGGAACATAGCAACGGACCATTAGTTTCTATGCAAAGTGATACAAAAATTACTTTTTGATATACTTGCATATATATAATGTAAATCTTATCAGAAATGGAATTTGGAAATTTTTTGTTTGTCTGCACGCGTGTCTATATTTGTGCTTTAACGTTTCCAACATATGCATATTAACGCGTTTGTGTAATATGATAAACATCATATGAGCTCCTGACCAGGCACAATGATATGTTGTGTTCAGGGACTCAGAAAAATTTGGAAATAAATTTTTCCAAATTTTTCTAAATTTTTGGCCTAAATCTTGATATTTTCAAATTTTTGTGTTTTAGCCAAATTTTTCCAAATTTTTGGCGATTTTTAGAAAACATGTGATCTCTGGCCAATAAAAATGGGACAATGAAAAGTTTGGGAATAAATTTTTAATAAAATTAAAGTATTTGGGAACCCGGAAAATCGCGGGCCCAAAATTTTAGATAAAGTCTGGTCGGAAGATTTAGGAATTGTGGTACGTGTCTGCCAGGAAGTTTCGGAATTGAAATAAAATTTTTCACTTGTCCCAGTTACGCAAAAATTGGGATATTTGATTGGTCAACAGTGCTTTTTTGACGAAAAATAACCCAAAATATTTCCAAATATTCAAATTTTTTATCCAAATTTTATCCAAATATTTACCGATATCCAAATAAATTTTTGCGATTTGATATCCAAATTTTTCCGGGTCCCTGGTTGTGTTTTACAAAATATCACAAAAATCACAAATTTTGTGAAAATCACAAAATTTGTGTAGTTCCGCCACAAAATTTCTCAAAATTTGATAAATTGGCATGTTTTTACATAGTTCTGCCACAAAATTTTACAAAATTCAATAGATTGGCATGTTTTCATATAATTTCATGGAAGGTCCCCGAAATTCCTGGTCGGAATGCATCGGAATCCTGGTTGGTAGGGCTGAATTTTGCCCAGGATCATTAAAAAATTTACTAATAAAATCGTAGCCGTTCACTAAGTGAAACATGCCCAGCTAATAATTTTGCTATAGAACTTACTAACTAGTAGGGCTAAATGCCGACCTAAACAATTATCTATGATGTATATTAACCGGGATTGAATTATTATAATTATCGAAATTTTTTATATAGAACTTTGAGGGTTTTTATATATTTTATATAGCAATAGCTTTTTTTCATTCTTTATATAGAACTTTTTACAGTACAAATAAAAAATATTTTTTTATATGTCGTCGCAAAATTTTATAAAATTCAAATTAACTCTCAAAATCGCTTCAAATTGATCCACAACAAATCACAAAATTTACTTTATATTGCACAAAATTGCACAAAATCGTTCGTCCCTGCTCCGGACATATAATGCTACGCATTAGCCTAGTATACATGATCTTACGTAATAAATAAATAATATTCGATATACTGTAATTATGATTAGGCGACTTCTTTTTTTTAATAACAAAATTTACGTAATTACAGAAATCAAGTTTTTTTTTTTTTAAACTTTGCATACTAATGAGTGCCCGAAATGGAATGGGTTACACGAATTTAATGAACCATTTAAATGCAAAACATGACAACTTTTAAGCTAATTGAAATGTTTCTTCTATAATAAACTCTTGAGATGTTTAATTATAGCGCAAGTGTAGTTAATGTTTTTAACTGGGTGAATTTAATTGTAAAGTGTCGATTATCTCTTAATGTATGTGAGAATCCAGATTTCGTCTCATATACTAGTCTTTTGAAATTGGATGTTTCAATATAGTTTTTGCAGAAATTGTACACAAAAGAATATAAGTTACTTTACCAGAGAATAATAGTACTCGTTGTTTGGTGTTTATCAAACAGTTTATATAAATCTAGAAATCTAATTTTACTTGCAATATGTACATTTAAAAAAATCAAATAAAGTATCTAATACGTATATAGAATCAGTGATTAATCATTGTTTTTATGTACTCTAGTCTTCTCCTTATAATAAAATTAAATGAGTGTCCTGTACATTTTTACCAATCATTTTGTTTAGAGAATATTGATATGACGTGTAAACGAATTTTTTACATTTTTACAAAAATTAAATTTAAATGATTTTTTTGCATAAATTGATTTATAAGTAACAGCATTTTATATGGACATCTATGACTGTTATGAAAAAACCGTTAATTAATCGATCCCGGGACCGGGTCCTGAATTACAATCCTCAACAGGTTCATCCAATCAGATTGACAACTGTTCACTTGTTAAACCAAAAACGATGACTTTATTACTCAATTTTTTTTACATAAAAAAAGCTTATAAAATTTATATATATATATATATATAACAAAAAATAATAAAAACATATAAGAAAATTAATTAGTGGCTTTGTAATCGATTTAGTTTTATGCGGGAGATCTCAATTTATGTACCTTAGCTCTTTTGATTAAAAGATTTGTCATCTTCCAACCCGAGCCACAAGATTCTATTACATAAAAAATGAATTGTAGTTATTAATACTTGTAAGTTATAAATTTAGACAACAAAGAACATATGCTATGAACTACCTTCATCCTTTTTCTATAAAATCCGTAACCTGACTTGCCATAATTATCTTTATGTGTAGGTCCGCTTCTTTATGCGTAGGTCCACTATTTTCTCTGATACCTGCTTCCCGGGTGAGTTCTATGCGTAAAAAAATACATAATAGAATTAATTTATTTTATTTTAATCTTTCAAACAGAACGATATACACCCAATACAAGAAATCACATGCTTTTCCAACACAATTAATTCCCAGATCGGTTCGCTTTGTCTTCGCGATCAGCATCTGATCGGTTTTCACCACTTTAAGCAGACAAATTTTAATATTACTAAACAGAGAATAGTTAAGTAGTATATCGGTTTAAAACTTACTATAAAAATACAGTATAAAGCGTTCTTGCGTAGGCCCAACAACGAACATACCTACGGTTCGGCACTTTCCTGAAAAACAAGTGATCCATACATCAGATTAAATATATTGAATAAAAATATCAACAAAATTAACAACATATAAAGGAACTTACGTATCCTGGATACATCTGCCTACATAGTTGCATCATCGTAAACAGACATTTGTAAAATCTTGAATAATTTTTTTCTCATTCATGTTACAAAATAAGAATTCCTTAATACACAAAGTTCAAATAAAAATGAGATCATCGATTATTTAAATTATCTGGCTGATTTTTGCAGAAGATTGCACAATTCAAAACTAATAGACCTTAGAAAGATGATTAAATGCTGATATGAATGGTAATGCTTTATTGTACTGTTTATTGTGGTACATATGTGATATTTGATCCTTAGTAAGTATGTTAGGTAAATTGGTTTGATACATTATACCGGTAGATCCAATATAAATCCTTTCAAGAGTTGTTACAAACTAGCATTATTTCAGGTTTGTGAGGTCCACATTTTACGTACTAATTTGTTAAAGACAACACATTCTGGCTGATATTCATCATCATCATAAATCCATCTCGCCTTTCTGGTCAACCACATATTCTTAAGTAGTCTGTCTGGTATGTGTGCATGTGGTAAAGTTTCTCGACCATCGGCACTTTTCCATAACAATATGGCCATGCTGTAAATATCATATTTAAAGTCTAATTTACTCTTTGTAATAGTTATTGTGGCTCCATCCATCGATTACGTAGCCCAGGTTTATGGTTTGTAGGAGACACTAGTGTATGCTCGTCATCGAGTTTCCGACTCCAAGGAAAATTTGAAAGCTTGGCCTTTTGTCATGAGTCAAAAGTACATTATGGCTGCGAATGTCCAAATGTATAATTACAGCTTTTGCAATGTCTAAAGTTTTAAATTGCCAACTCATTTTCTTCTTCTCAACAGTCTTATATGTTTTCATGTATTGATACAAGTTTCCATCTTGTGCCCATTCAATCAATAAGCATGGAATATTATCTTTCATCGTCACACCAAAAAGTCCAATAATACGGTCACAAGGAGCTAGACATCGTTTGAATGAATAAATCTCCTTTTCCACACTATAAAGCATGATCAAATTTATGACGTTCTTGAACAAACGCTTTGCTGCTAATACATTACTATCAGCCTTACTTTTTACTTAAAAAAGAATCATTCATGATAATCTGGATCCTCGTGTGCCCCAACCACGCACACGAGAGTCGTAACCACCCATACTCAAGTTATGTCCTTTCTTTTTCTTCTTTAATGGCACCTTTCAATGTATTTATAAGACGATTAATCTCGCCTTCGAAAGAAAGATTCTCGGCGCGTAGACTATCCGGACAAGGGGAGATATTATCCTCATGGAAACCTGAAACGTTCCAGCTTCATTGTGTGAAGATCCGTCTCTTTTTTGAACATTTTCAACAGTATTTACAGCTGTACTATTTTTATCATCATTGTTCAGGACCTAAATTATAAGAAAGAATGAATATACCGCATATGAAAAGATGAAAATAATTTAATTTAATATTAGTAAGTAAAAAATAATTTAAATTATTTAATATTTAAAATGAATTTACCACACGTAATGAGATGAAAATACAATGTCCTGCAATTCGTGGTGACGTAGTTGGTACAGTATATGCGATTTTTTTAACGATCCTTTTCAGAATCATCCTAAAAAGTGTTAATTAGCTCGTCGATTTATTAACAACTCTAATCAAAAAAAATAAAATACTCATCGGCACCTCCTCCTGATATCTAAGCCCGCATTAAAAGTACAACTACCAATTCCTAAGGAACTACTACACTGGCGGCAGGGATGCGAAATAAAACAAAATTTTAAAAATTTGCGATTTTTTAAGGGTGCGTGTGATTTGACCAATAAGGTCCTTGCAAAATTAAAAAAAATGTCGATACAGTGAGTTATACCGACATTTTATATTAAATTTTTGAAGATTTTACTATGACATTATATCCAGATGTCGGTATAACCAGAGTGACGTGCAATAAAAATACTGAAATATATTAAATAATCATTACATAATTTTTTATTATAATAAACTTTAGACTATCATTATGACGAACAAAAAAATTACTATCGTTATGACAAACAAAATCAATTTTCTTTTTTTTAATTAAAAGTTAATTTAATGTGGCGTGATATGACGAACAAAAAACTACTATCGTTATGACGAACAAAAATCAAATTTCCTTTGACATTTTTTTTTATTAATTAAAAGTTAATTTAATATGACGAACAAAAATCAAATTTCTTTTGACTTTTTTTTTATTAATTAATCAAAAGTTAATTTAATGTGACGTAATATGACGAATAAAAAATTACTATCGTTATGACGAACAAAAATCAATTTTCTTTGGTTAATTTGATATGACGACAATTAATCATTTTAATTTTTTTTTTAAAAATTTACTATCGTTATGACGAACAAAAATCAATTTTCTTTGACTCTTTTTTTTTTTAATTAAAAGTTCATGTTCATTTGATATGACGACAATTAATCATTTTAATTTTTTTTTAATTAATATAATAAAAAATTACTATCGTTATGACGAACAAAAATCAATTTTTCTTTGACTTTTTTTTTTTTTAATTAAAAGTTAACGACAATTAATCATTTTTTTAATTAATTAATAATAATATAAATATGCGATTTCTTTTTTTTTTTACTTGAATTTCACTATTCGATGGACGAAGATAATACATTTGAAGAACTTATCGATTCAATTGAACCTGGACGCTTATAAAAATAACAAACCATCCCCCAAAAGCGATTAAAAAAGAACCTTTTCAGTTACTAAAGTTGGTGATAAACGACATTCGAAATCCCGACCGAACACTGGGTATCAAACTCTTTAAAACCAACCGCACCAGGGGTCTAAACACTTTTGCAGTAACGTGACGTGGCGCATGAGAATTAACCAATCGGAGAACGTAAATTTTGATCGTCACGGATCAGTCCGACATCAAAACAAAACACGTGTACAAGAAGAAAAAAAGAGAAAAGAGCGAAAATACTCGAAAACTAGTGTTTAAATCGGCCTTAAAAACCACATAAAAATGTACGGAACGCGATTTTACATATATATAGGGACCTTCTAAGGCTATATACACGAACCCTTACCCTAACCTTAACAATAAAGCCAAAAAGTTAATCCGAAGACGCCACACCACGTGATGGTCACGTTACCGCAAAAGTGTCTAGACTTAGGGTGCCGCAAATCTTACGTTTTTGATACTCCTGTATGTACCCCAAAATTACGCTTACTTTTTTGATGCAGATCTGCATATATACACGTGACTTGTGTTACACAAAGGCCCAGTGCATTGTTTTTGCAAAAATAATTTTAGATTACACGCAACTAATGTCGTGTAATGTTACACAAGTATAATTTTGCCCGGCATTAAGCTTAATGCTGGTGGGCACTATCATGATAATACCCTCGGCGGGGTTAGACATAATTCCGGCCTACCCTAACCCTAAATCTAGTGGTACCCTAACCAGGCATTAAGCTTAATGCTTGTGGGCACTATCATGATAATGCCCCCGGCGGGATTAGACATACGGTAATTCTGGCCCACCCTAACCCTAAATCTAATGGTACCCTAACCCGGCATTAAGCTTAATGCT
>QKWP01002379.1:22591-37693 GCA_003550325.1 Gigaspora rosea
ACCAGTTTCACCTGCAACTCTACCCTATACCCATGCCAATTAAATGTAATATTATGTAAATCATATGTGCATTTACTAAGCCAATTAACACAGATTGATGGCACGTGAATAGAATGGGTAAATTAAAATAAATTCACGGTCCACTTTCCAATAGGTATTTTATTATGAGAGTAGTTAGAGTATGTACATACCTGAAAACTAAAATAAGCGCAAATGTGAAAAATCTTGCAAGGAATTTTTTTCTTAAGATACTATGACCAGAGCAATTATGGATATCAGGTCCTGATAGGTTCATCGATACAACTTATACACGTGATATGATGTCACAAAATAATTAAATCAATATCAGGTTATCACTTATAACTAAGTAATCAGAGGGTTTATTATAATGATAATAAGTGATGCGATAACAATAATAAAAAATAATACGTACAACGGGGATCAAATAATATAACTAAACTAAATAAAAATAATACAATTCGCAAAACTTAAATACAACACATGTGAGAATCCGATTCTTTATTATAACTATATAACTAAGCAATCGTAGTCTGATCAGTATTCTGAGAGAAACTTTACAAGAATGAAAACTCAGTCATTAAATACATTTTGGATTCTTATAAACTACTGCGCTACAAACGTAATTACCTAATGCTGTAATTGTGCGCAAGCCGCCCAATTCCCATAGCACTGGCTGACAATGATTGTTGTTATGCCAACAACCAAGGGCTAATAATTACTTGAAAGACCAACAATTAATGGCTAACAATAACTAGTTCCGCTATAATAAAATCATATTCTATCTAATGCTTATCGTATGATTGCCAATGCCAAAGTAAATAAACATTAGAATCGATCTATACTCTAAGCCTTCAGATGTAACCGTGGCTAAGGTCATTTGAGCTTTTTAGTACTACCAAGTCACATCTAGGTCACAGTTTTAAATTTTACAATACCCAGAGCAGATTTACTTGCGAGACAATTATGAAAATGACAAAGAATTAGACAAGCACGGAAATGAGGGATACTGGAAAAATTAATCGTTATAATGTATATAATCCTTTATTTAAATCTAGAAAAATTATAAATAATAAAATGAATTTTATTTAAAAAAATATTCAACATAAGAGCCTATTGATAACCCTGAAACGTTGGTAAAAAATAAAATAAAAAAATATATATCCATTAGCTTCTACACCTCTGCTTATTTTTAATAATAAAACGTTTATCCTTCAATTCCAATTCTAAAATATCTAACTTTATACGTTCTTTTCTGATTTCTAATAATAAACGAATGCCATACGTTCATCTTTTTCGATTCCAGTTTCATGGAGATAATAATGTCCAATACTATATTTTCTTTTGGTGTGCTCTATCTTTACTAAGTTTTAATACCAGAAATAAGTTAATGCCCTATGTTTATTTTTTCGATTTCAATTCCTTATCAAATAATGACTTCTAACATTATATACCTCCCAGTTTGGGCGACAATTATCAGTCTAAACCATTTATCAAATAATTTACATCAAAATCTCTATTTCCATGCACAATATCTTCAGTTGGTGATTAGTTGGACTACAGCTTCGAAGATAAAGATATAAAATTTTCAATTTCTAAAGTTAACAAGTTTTCGCCAACAGAATCTTCTTCGGAGGGCTCTTCCATGTCTTATTCCATATCTTCTTCTATGTCTTCCTCGATATTTCCATCAACTTCTTCTGAAAAAGAAGCAGAATCATCATCGAATAAATCAGTACCATTATCCATAGAACTTGAGATTTTATTGAAAATCGATAAAAAATCTTCTTGACAAAGAGTTTGGTCAACATAATTAAGTTCTGATTTGACATTCTCTACTAAATATAAATGCATTTGCGCTATTAACTCTAGTAGGTCAATGCTTAACCTAAAAATAATATTTAAATATTTAAAGCTAATAATGTAAAAGTTAAGAGTATTAAAATAAAATTATAAATAAACATACTTAACCCGTCTTTTTCCCAAATACCAGCCTAGTATACTAAATGTGCGTTCACATGCGGCATTGTGAGGAGCAATAGAATGTATTCGTATAGCAAGAGTCTTGATGTGGTCTTCATTTTTTTTAAGTTCTATGGACATCCACCAATTAATTACTGTCTCAGCAGATTTAACAAAATTATCTGCAAAGGGGACTTCTCGACTTCTATACAAATTCATTTGAGTCCTTAATAGTTCTGCACTTATTTGACCGCCACCTAACTGTTTCCATATTTCTACCGCCTTTTTAAAAACATAATTTTTGTATATACCATGTTCAAGAAAGTCACCTATCATAAAAAAAAAAATAAATAAGTATTTAAAGCACATTAAACATCTGATAAACTTTAAAATACCCTGGTAAGTTGGGTGCAAAAAGAATGCCAAAAGATATAATTCTAAATCAAATTCTTTCCATCGTTTATTATAAATCGCAATGCAATCACGCCGAAACTGGCTATTATATATAACTGAAATTTCTTGAATTGATATAGCCATTTTTACTAGCTCAACAAATATGTTTGATAACAAAGTAGTTCGAAACTCTAAGCTTTTTACGGCCCGTTTCACTGGCCCAAGAATATTTAGCAATTGCTCGATGTCGATACAGAACTGACGATCATTAATTAAATTTTTTACTGCATTCGCACGATTAAAAGCTTGAGATTCTTGTTCTAAAACCTATTAAAATAGATAGTATAAAAAAAAATGATAATCAAGCCATGAATGCAATTTGTAATTAAATATAATTATCTAATGAATGTGAACAACATGCTGGCAAAATCAAACCCCTCACTCCAAAAAAAAAAATTAATAAGTTAAGGCTGCACAAACTTATATAATCGTTTTTATATCAGCATATTATATTCAAAGTTCTTATATCACACTATAATAATCCATTAACAATTAATTTATCAAATAATTGTAATAAGTGCACTTATATTATCTGATAACTTGAGAATTTTCTCTACTGTGTTGATATATTATCTTCAACAAGTTATTTAAATATAAAAAAAATTCACTTTTGGATATTAGAAAGATCGTCATTCTAACATTATTTATAAAGTTCAATATATTGAGGTAATAAATCCTCTATAGGTAGTTCTTTTTCTTTAGAATACGTACCCAATTATTACAGTTATTATTGGTCTGAAAAATTAGAATAGTGGTTACCCGCGCTTGAGAATTGCTCCAAAGTTAGAAATACAATCATGCAGTTTTGTTAAGCCCTTATACTTAGTAAAGAAAATGCAGATTGATAATGAATTGTATAATAAAATGAAATGTACAAAGAAAGAATGGAAATAATTTTTGAGCTGGTTATGTAATCATATGATTGTAAATAATGACGATTTTATTAAGAGTTTATTATATTAAAATGTAAAATAGAAAAGTATAAATGATAGCAAAATTAATAGAAATAGCGAATATAAATGAAGTTAGTCACTTTCAACAAATAATAAAGAGAATGAAATATTAAAAAAAAATACTTACGCACTAAAGTTGATTTGTTGTGTGTTTTGTCTCAAGTGAGATTTTTAATAATTAAAATAACTATTTGAGCAAGATAACAGTAACTACTATTACTGTTTACTTCTGTAATATGTACATATTGTTTGAAGTCATATATGTCTTATTTATCCACTTTTATAGTACAAAGTTTGCATTTTGATTTTTTTTGAAAATCAAAATGAATAATATTATTTTCGTGTAATATAAATGTATCTAATAAAGTATTCTCGTAAATATCTGTTATTAGCATATAGTAAACCTATTTTTTTAGTATAAGATTTACTATATGCCATATAATCAGATCTATTCATATTCTGTTGCTTTAAGTTGAAATTCTTAAACACAATCATCAACATTCTAATTCCATTTATTTATCTATTCGATTTCTTGTGGAATTAGTGAAATTCTTCAAATTATAGTAAAAAAAGACAAAATAGTGCTGAAATTTTTTGAGATCCAGGCTCTTAAATGGTTCTTCGCATTAGTTATATAATTTGGTGTAGAAGATTTTTATTAATCAGTATATTTAAAAAATAATACTAATCCGAACAAGATATAAAAACTGATCGTGTAAGTTTGTGCGGCTTTATAATAAGAATATATATTGATATTATTATTTAAATAGTAATTTTTTAATATGATAATAATATAATATACTAGAAGGTTCAAAATTAAAATCAGAATTATTAATTCATTTTTTAGATTTATAATTTTAAAATGTAGCAAAAATGCTGTTTAAAAATCTATTTAATTTATAAATACTTAATTTTTTTATTAATTTTTTGAAACCCATTACTTACTGATCTGATGTTTGCTTCGTTATGTAATAGAGATTCACAAGAATTCCATACAGTTGACCACCGAGTTTTAGTCGTTGATTTTAAATTTCCACCAACAGTAGAAGAGAATATAATCTCTTTTCTAAGAGCGGCATCAACTAAGTAAGAATTCCTGAAAAAACTTATAATAGTTTGACAGTTAGTTAGAACCTTTTTTACATATGGTAATTTACAAATACTACTTGAAATGAGTTGGATGTGATGCGCAATGCATCTTATAGGTAAAATAGTTGGGTATTTCGCTATAACTTGTCGTTTGGCCGCCATCATTGCTGATTCAGCATCAGTGGTTATTGCTACAAATTTTTCAGGGCCAATATTTTTTAAGACTTCTATTATTTTTTCAGCATTGAACTTTGCCGTGTGGGAAAATTTTGAAAAATCTCGTAAAGCGTAAACATACTGTTTTCTTTCATTCGTTACTATAACAAAAGCATATATGCTATGTTTTAATGGGCTACACCAACTATCTATACATAAAGTAAGGTTTTTAGCTTTAGACAATTCTTTTTCTATTTTTAGTATGATATTCGCTGCCTCTGCGTCTAAAATTGATGATGCTAATGCATTACGTTTAGGTGAATTATATCCAGGGTTTAATATTTTTGTGTAATCTTCAAAATATGGATTGTCAAAGGCCGAAAATGAAATACCCGAACTCACAATCCATTTAATTAGTGATTTATTGGCCCTTGCTTCTTTACTTTTATCGATGGCTTCAACCGTATCATAATAGGCGTCCAGAGACAACAATGGATTTGATTTTCTTTTTTTTAAAGTGGTAGGTTTAGATCCTGATGGCATAGGATCATCTTCACTTTGCAGATCTCTAAGTACTTTGATTCTAATTTCTCTTGGTACGTTTCCTTTGCATTTCATAGCAAGGTGAGATTGCATATCTTGAGCTCTTCCTCGAGCCCATGATGTAGGACAATACTTGCAACTTGCACCTTTATGCTTTCCTAATCCATTATTGATTATGTTGTATTCATTCCAAATAGTTGCTAGTGGTCGTCCTCCCTTATTTGATGACTACGTTGTTATATTAGAACCTTCTTCACTAGTCAATGAAGGATCATTTTCATTAATTGCAGAAGTTTTATTCGAAATTCCATCATCTTCAGCGTATTCCATCTTATTGAAATATAATTTATATATAATATATATGATAAGAAAAGAAGGGAATCAGTTTATTTTTTTGGTTGTTTTATTTGAAGAAAAAACGGGTTACAACTGATTTCAAGAAAATGATTTTTATTTTCAATTTAAAAAGTGGAATTTTATATTTACTAGTTTCAAAATTTTTTCTTTTAAAAAAAAAAAGTCGAAAAAAATTAGTGTTAATAATAGTGATAGTGATATTGTTATTATTACCAAAAAATGATCGTATTCAAGACCAATGTCTTTTATATTTCACCAAAATTAAGACCTATAATAGATCTAGGGTCAATATTCAGTTGCATTAGAAATGAAAAACTAATTTTCAAATTAGCAAGACAATCGAAATTCAAGAATCAGAATCCTGCATGTAACTATTATTTTTACAATAGTAACATGCAGACTAACATGATTCATAAAATTCGTTTGTCTCATTAATTCGAAAGAGCGATAATGAATAATTTGTCAGTCATTTACTGCGCCGATTCTTGTCCTTTTTTTGCTAGTAAACTAACCAAATTATTTCGTGTTCAATTGTTTGTTGGTTACTATACCCATTATTATTGCTCTTTTCAAATTAGTAATTCAATCATTTTATGAATCCTATGAGTATCATTGTTTTTACAATGGTTACATGCAGAATTCATATGATTTATACGTAAAATTTATTTGTTTCACTAATTTGAAAAGAGCGATGATGAATGTTGATTCCACGCAGAAAATAGTAATTAGTCATGCGCCAATTCTTATTGTTTTAGATGTCTTTTCTTGATTCAGTAAACTAAACAATTATTTCGCATTCAATTGTTTTTTGGGTACTATACCTGGGCATGAATCATGGAGTATTATTATCACTTTTTTCAAATTGGTGATACAATCATTTTATAAATCTTAAGAATACAATTGTTTTTACAATGGTAACATGCAGAATTCATATGATTTATACGTAAAAATTCGGTTGTCTCACTAATTTGAAAGAGCAATAATGAATGTAGATTCCACACAGGGAATAGTGATTAGTCTGAGCCAATTCTTATTGTTTTAGACATCTTTTTTTGATCCAGTAAACAAACAATTATTTTGCATTCAATTATCTGTTGAGTACCATACCTAGGCGTGAATTATGGAATTTACATTATTATTGCTTTTTTCAAATTAGCAGCTCAATCATTTTACAAACCCTATGGATACCATTGCAATGTTAACATGCAGGATTCATACGTACATACGTATGATTTATAGAATTCAATTGTCTCGCTAATTTGGAAAGTGCGATATTAATATTAATGCAGGGCTTAAACTAATAAGTAGCTGAGCGACATTGCCGCGTTAAACTGGAAATGGATGAATGTAAACTTAATTTAGAATATGTTGGACAACTCCAATACAGAATAGTTATAGTTTTGAATTCAGATAAATAAATATCAAATATACAGGTGCATTAAAAGTTCTGTTCAGCCCTGTCTGGTCCTGTTCCATAAAAGTTCAAGTTTCAGAAACAGTTCGAATTGATTTCAAAAAATATTATATGAAAATCGCGATTAAGTCCCAAACTTTGTTTTTATTAGCTCTTTACATATGCAATTTAGTTGTAGCTAATGCGATGGTACCAGGGTGGCCCCCAAAGGCACCTGGAAAATGTGTACCAGGCTGGATTAGATGATCATCCTGAAAGCTATGTCGGAACGGTATGAACAATCGGAGCTAGAAACAACATACGTACGTCATCTTGTTAATAAAATAAAATTATTTGTTTATCATTATTTAAATTATAATAAGTCAATAATATTTTCGTTTGTTTTTTTTCTTGCAAAAAAAAAAAAAGCGATGCAAAATATATTATAAGCATGTATTTTA
Source organism: Gigaspora rosea (assembly GCA_003550325.1). Taxonomy (NCBI): domain Eukaryota; kingdom Fungi; phylum Glomeromycota; class Glomeromycetes; order Diversisporales; family Gigasporaceae; genus Gigaspora; species Gigaspora rosea. Next base: position 29,977 of record QKWP01002379.1, read on the forward strand.
ATATTGAAAGCTTTATTTTGTTAATTACAAATAAGAACCCATCAAATTATGACTTGGCTAAACAAAATAATAGAATTTATCAAATCTACCTATGTCATTTCGCCAAATACTTTTCGTCGCTTATGAGTCGTAAGTTGAAACTATAAGGCCAAATGTGAAAATATGCATAAATCAAAGAACGCCACAGAAAACAAACCCGATGATTAAAAGAAATAAACTATTATGATGTCGAAAATACAAATTTATTTCTATTATTCTATGCATTAGATATGTGTTGTAAATTGCTTTATATAATCGTTATAATTGAAAAATAAAGTCTTAGTAAAATTAAGTAAAAAGCTGAAATTTCCGGACATTATCCAGATCATTATCCGAACCCAACCTGGTACAAATTTTCTGGGTGCCCCCAAAGTGCCAGTGACGTAGCAGCCACAGTATATTATATATTGCAAAAATGACAATTGTTATTTAAAAAAAAGTGTTCTAAAATATGCAGATACACTAATTAATCTTACGTTACTGGCACTTTGGAGAGATCGTCCTGGTACCATCTAGCTAATGCAAAGTTATAGTTAAGTTGCTATAGCTGATTATCAGCTTTGATTAACTTGATTTTATCATATAGTTAAAACCAGTTTTGGATTTGGGATTTGGGATTTGGAATTGGGATTTGGGATTTGGGTTGGGATTGGGATTTGGGATTTGGGATAGGTTTGGGATTTGGGATAGGTTTGGGATTTGGGATTTGGGATTGGGATTTGTCCAGTTTTGCCACTTGGAATTTTTAAATATAGGTGGACAAACCTATTTGTCCGGGTTTGTCCATAGCCCAATCCCAAATCCCATAGATTTTGCCAACAAGTATAGGTATAGGTGAGCAGATCCGTATAATAGGCCGAATTTAAGATCTATACTATACTGATCCAGTGTTAGGGTTAGGGTTAGGAATTATAGCTGATCGGTATAGTATAGATCGTAAATTCGGCCTATACTATACGGACTTGCTCACCTATACTAATTACTGATCTGCTATGGAATTTGGAATTTTTCGGACACTTGCTGAATATTTTTACCTCAACTATGCTCGTAATTTAGATTCATTCATTTTCTACATCGGAACTTTTCGGAATTTACTTTCTGCTATCCAAATTACGAATTAAGTATTTGCCGAATGAAGTTAACGTCTCCCAACAACCAATCAGATTTCAGCCACGTGATCTGAGTGCTTTTTTTGTCGAATTATGCGAAGCATATGCGATGCGAAAATTTGGTAAATTATGCGCATATTATGCTTTCGCATAATCCTGGACACCCTAGTCTAGACTCTTGGTGGGGCCCTTTAAAACCGGTTATATGCGATAGGTGGTGCATTTGCGCCACCAATCTTATTTAGTATTTCTTTTCATCATTCAAATTTCTTTTTACCTATTATAGCATACATTGGAATTATCAGTATGAGGCCCTAATTGTTATATGACTAATCACAATGAATATTAATAATTATTTAAGTTAAAATATGTGCTGTTTAGCACTTAAGTACGTAATATCACATCTCTGATGATTTTAAATAATACTAGGTATGACCCGTCGCTTTGCTGACGGTCTATATTTAAATACAAAAATCTTAAGTATAAATTTTCTAAAAAAAGTTATTTTAATAAATTATATTTTTGGATTTTATAATTTACTGCACCGGGCATCCCTAAATCACAGGATAAAACTGATAATCATCGATAATGATTATCAGTTTTTTTTAATTTTTTTTTGTTTCTTTTGTAAAGCGTAACTAACCTTTTTTCTTGCAAGCAACAGAATTTCGTCCATTGCGGTGTTGTCGTCAGTGTCGCCGTTATAGGTATCGTATTATCTGTATTGCCGTAACTTGTTAATGCTGCTATTAATAATTGCCGTTCAGGTTATAAATTATGTTGTTTCTGGAATTTCTACGATTCTTCTGGTCTGTGAACATGCTACTACTTTTTTCTTTCTGAATAGTGAACCAAGTTGACTTCGTCATGTTGATGCGTTGTTGCTGGTGAATAAGTAATTTGGTTTTGTGATATCAGTTTCGCGGCTTTGTAAATGGTGTGGTTTCATGGCTTTGGAAGTGGCATGGTTTTACGACTTCGAAATGGTACAGTTTCACAATTTCGTAAATGTAGTGGTTTTATGGCTTCGTAATTGATATGTTTCAAGGCTTTGTCATAGTAATTCTGCTATTGATGGTGGTGAATAATGTTTTGCATTATTTCTTCCAAGTAGTAGTTGTTTGAGGTGGTCGTCATCTTTATTATTTTTATTTTGGGGCCATCATTGTCTGGAATCATCGTTTTGCGGCGACATCATTTTGTGTTGCCATTTTGTTAGATAGTCACGATTTAGCAGTTATAGGAATTAGGAGTTTAGTGTTGGGTTAGTTTGGATTAGAGTTAGAGGTTTTTTAGTTTTAAAATCGTTTCATTGTACAAATAACAATAAATATTTTGATCGAAATCGTATATTCTATAGTCAATTTTACAGTGAAAAATTATTTTGGAAAAGTTCTAATACAATTGGAGAATCGGTGTCAAAATGGATTAGAAAAGTTATTTAAATATTATTTAAAATCTGACTAATAAATTAATAAATTTTAATAATAATAGATGAATAGTTAATATTATATTAAATTCGTAATTATTATATAAATCGATAATAAAATCGTCACGTGATCTAGGGCGTAATATATTGCAAATTATATTTTTGAATTAGCAGTTAAATTAGGGTCAGAGCCAGTTTAGCATTAGAGTCAGGTTAAGTTAAAATTAGCATAGTTAAGTAAAATGGCATTCCCAGCATTTTTTATTAATGAAACAAGTTAGGTTTAAACTGCCGTTTCTATGTTCTTGAATTTTTTTGTTTTTAACTTGATCCATGTAAACAAAATTTCGCGACTCCAGTTGGTTGATTTACACAAAAATATCACATGAGTACATAAAAAATCTTATTGGCGTATTTATTTATACATAGTATTCTAAATGTGACAGTGCATAAATTGTGTAACTGTTAGTGTTTTTAAATATATAGATTATTTATAATTTTATAATATTATTTTCATTTATTGAATTATTAGGTTTATTTACCATAAAGGATTTTATTACGGAATTTACTAATTCGGTATTCTTAGTGGTTAAAGTTTAGTATTAGATTATTCTAATTTTTAGTATAAAAAAATTCTATCACAGAACTTACTTGCTATTCGGTGACCAAAGTATATGTTTAAGGTTTTATTGTTAGCTAATACTGTATACACAGTAATTAAAATTTTTAGCATGGAATTATTTAATTTTTACTAAAAAAGATATTACAAAAACAGACCAGTATGTGGTTGAATTAGTTGCATTGGAATTATCATTATTTAACATGAAGAATTCTGTTGCAGAACTTATTTTTAATGCAATACATACAGTAATTAAGGTTGAATTAGTATAAAATTATTCTTTCTGCTACAGAGTTTACTTTCTATTTCTACTATAATATAATAAAGAAATCTGTACAGAAATATCGTGATTTCTAATCTAAATTACTAGTACTTGGATCTGGATTACAAAATCCGGATGTATCTAGATATAAAAAGGATAACTGATTATAATTTTGCAAAGCAGATAATAAATCCAGATTTTTATTTTAGCTGTTATAAAACTGATTTTTTATCCGGATATTATATGCTAATCAACATCAGCCAATCAGAGAAGTTTAACGTAACTTTTATCAAAAAGTATTTTAAATTCTGGAATATCTAAAAATTTTCTCGGTGCCGAAATCTTTTCTGCTTCGTTCAGTAAATTACCTAGCTCCCCAAAAACTATATCGCTGTTTCTAGGCTGAAGGTTCAAAAATAGATGCAGCTTCCAGAGAGTTATGTAATTTACTGAACAAAACGAAAAGATTCAGTGAAATGAGAAAATTTTGGGTGATCCAAGAATTTATGATAATAACTGTAAAACAGGATATCTATCAGATATCCAATTAGATATATAGATTTCAGGATTCAGGCATTAATTTGATTCACATAGTTAAAGTGTTTGACATGTTGAATAACTTAATTTGAATCAAAACATGTTAAGCTTTTCAATTCTGGCAGGCATTATTTAATAAGAAAAAATTTTTTAGAATTACAGCTATTATCATAAATTCTGGAATACCTAAAAATTTTCTCGTTTCCTGAATCTACTCTGTTTTGTCTGTTAAATTACCTAATTCTCCGGAAACTACATCGAACCTTCAGTCTGAAGACAGCAATGTAGTTTCCGATGATTTAGGTAATTTACCATACGGAACAGAAAAAATTCAAGAAAATTTTTGAGTGTTCCAGAATTTATGGTAATAGCTGTAAATCCGGATACAATCCGGATTATAAACCAGATAACCAACACATATCTAGATATAAATTCAGATTAAAGAAAGTGAAAGAAGATATCTATCTGGATATTCGGTTTAGTATCCAGATCCAAGCACTATAAATTACTATGAAAAATACTATTACAAAACCTACTTGTTATTTTTAGTAACTAAGATAAGTAATTAAGACCAAATTATTTATTGTTATTTCTACTATGAGTTGCTGTAAATCAAAAAAACCAGTTATAAAGCTTACACTAATTAAATGCAATAGTGGTTAAGGTTAAGTTATATTGAAATATTATGACTTCTACTATATGTTACTGCAAAAAGTTTTGTTAACCGCTATTATAATAATCATAATTATTGCTAAGTTGGTTGGTTGCATTGGAATTATCTTATTTCTAATAATTTACTGCAAAAAATTCTGAATTTATTGCTAATAAGACAAACAGTTATTTTAAAAAGTTAATTATAGAACATACTCACCATATGTAGTTAAAATCAAGTCATTTTGTTAGAACTTTTTCATAATTCAATTGTAATGAGTCTGTATTAAAATTACTATTATTTCTATTGTAAATATTATAAAAATCTTGTTACAAACTTACTCATACATAATATTTTGTTAAGGTTAAATTAGTTTGCATTGACAATTATAATTTCTGCACATATTTTGTAAAAGATTTCTTTATAAAACTTGTTTGTTATTTTAATAATTACAGTATATAGTTAAGGTTAGGTTAGGTACTAGTTAGGTTTTATTAGAATAAATCAATTTATATTATGAATTACTATAGAAAATTCTGTTACAAACTTTTTAAACTATTATAGTAATGACAAACAATAAATTAGTTTGTATTGAAATTACTATTATTTCTATTATAAGAATTAAGTATTAATAAAAAACTCTTTCCCAAATATCTAGGGATGCATCGGTCCGGTCCGGTCCCTATGAGGACTGATTACATATGAAATCACAGTCCGGTCCTGGTCCGGTCCCAGTCCTAAAATGGTTCCTTAATAACAGATGATCGATAAACCTTTTTCTGACCTGGGTTAGATAATCTGTATGGGTCATGGATCAGAAATTGTTATACATCAACAAAATTTATATATAGATATATATCGATTACTAACCAAACAGATATATATCAATATTAATCACCCCTGTTGATTCTAATCGTTTTAGAAAATAATTGATACCTATCCGGTTTTATGGCTATCGATAGTAATCAATAGCGATTTGAATCGATAGTTATCCAGTTTTATGGCTATCGATAGTAATCGATAGCGATTTGAATCGATAAATAACTATATACTAGGAACCGGAAACCGGTGTGAGTCTGGAGCATTAAAATTTATAATATACATGTATAATGTAAAATCAAAAATAAAAATATAAATAATTTATAAAATCTTCAAATTTATTAAATAAGTACAAAATGTTGTTAAAAAATTTTAATAATTTCAAAATTTAGATTTTTAAAGTTTTTTGCAAATTACAAAAAGAAAAACAATAAACAAAAAAATGATAAATAAATAAATAAAGTAAAAAAAACATAAAAAAATTAAAAATTAAAAAAACTTGAAAAAACTAATAAAATTATTAAAAAAAACAAAAAAAATAAAAAAAAGTGAATAAAAAAAAAACAAGTTAGTTTTTTTATTCATTTTTTTATTCATTTTTTTTTTAAAATTCAAAATAACAATAAAAAACAATAGTGGAAATAAAAAGTAAATTTCTAGCTATTTTTATAATAAAAAATAACTAAAATTTATTTTTATTTTTATTATATTGTATATATGTATGTAGTGTTCCAAATCAGATCAAAAAATGCAATCGATTAATTGGATAAAAATTTTTTTAATAATCGATTAATCGATTAATCAATTAATTAATTAACCGATTAATCAATTAATCGATTAATTGATTAAATCGATTGATTGATTGCACCAACTAATCGATTAATCGACTAATCGATTACTATAGTGAATAAATACAAACTTTTTTGAGCGAAGAAATAGTTAAAAAAAAGTTTTTCATATATTTCGATTGATCGATTAATCAATTAATCGGGTTAATCGATTAATCGATTGATCGATTAATCGATTAATTGGGTTAATCGATTAATCGATTGATCGATTAATCGATTAATCGGATTAATCGATTAATCGCATATTTGAAAAGCCAATCGATTAATCGTTGATTAATTGATTAATCCGATTAATCGATTTTTGATTTGGAACACTATATGTATGTATATACTATTTTATATATTCTTTTTTATTATTAATAATATTTTATTTTTTATTTTTTATTTTTTTTAATTTTAATGAAATTTTTTAATTTTTTAAGTTTTTTTATTTATTTAATTATTTTTATTGTTTTATTATTATTAATATATTTATTTATTATATATTTAGGGAACTGTTATTGCCATCCCCTATTTTTGTTAATACCATCCCATCCGGCCTCCGACCCAACTTCTGGTCTAATTTCCGGCCTAAATCATATGACCCAAGCCACAAAACAAGATCATATGACCAAAAATTTTTTTGGTCTAAAGCTACTTAGTAACACAAATTTGTAGCGCATAGTTTGTGTAACCTTATTATCCAATCAAATTATAGCACCGGAATCATAAGATTTTAAAGAATTTTATTAATAAAATTCTATAAAATCTTATGATTACAAAATTTCAATAGTTAATTCTAACTTTATGCACTAAGTAAACCTGTTTAGCATCTAAAAACGCATCAATTCGGCAGAATTATTTTTCTTTTACTTGAAGTTTGGAGAAAAGATGCTTAAATTTGACTTTTTGATCAAAAATCTAAAATTATGCATCTATTCTCCAAATCTTAAGTAAAATAAAAACAATTTTGCCGTTTTAATGTATTTTTTGATGCTCTACAAGTTTACTTGGTGCATAAAGTTAGAATTTATTAATAAAAATTTATGAATTATAAGATTTTATAGAATTTTATTAATAAAATTCTATAAAATCTTATAATTCACAAAATTTTACTAATTAATTCTGACTTTATGCACTAAGTAAACTTGTTTAGCACCTAAAAATACATCAAAACGGCAGATTTAATTTTGTTTTACTTGAAATTTGGAGAATAGATGTAAAATTTGGATTTTTGATCAAAAAGTCAAATTTAAGCATCTTTTCTCCAAATTTCAAGTAAAATAAAAATAATTATACCGATTTGGTGTATTTTTAGATGCTAAACAAGTTTACTTAGTGCATAAAGTCAGAATTAATTAGTAAAATTTTGTTAATCATAAAATTTTACAGAATTTTATTAATAAAATTCTATAAAATCTTAT
>QKWP01002380.1:0-15855 GCA_003550325.1 Gigaspora rosea
TAAATTTTATATTAAATTGCGAAATCTTGTGAAAACATACAAAAACATACAAAACCTATAAAACGTTTAAAAATAAGTACAGTATATTCTCGAAAATAAGCTGCTCTGAAAATAAGCTACCACTGATTTTTTTCAAAAATCTCAAAAAACGTATTGGCAGTTGCTATATATAAAACTTTTTTTCTACTAAATAAACTTCAAAAGTTCGATTAAATAAAGTTGTTCAGCATATCAAAATATACCTATAGCGTTATTTGAACAACTTTTTATTAGTACGTTTTTCAATTTTTTTAAAAATGTCTATATGCTAAAAATAAACTATTCCACATTTTTTTGTGTAATTTTTGGCCCAAAAAAGTAGCTTATTTTCAGGAATATACGGTATACAGTATAATAGTATTGTTATTCATGATTTTTAATCTGATATCTATCGATTATCACCGATTATTACCGATTACTATTTTAATTGATAGTCTTCATTAGAGGCGATTTAAATCGATTACTATCCAATAACTGATAAAAATTAATAGTAATCTCTGTGCAAATTGGTAATAAAAGAAGTTATTGTTTTTGGCATTACTAGTAATTTGACCTATCTAAAAAATCGCCACCTGGGTCACCTGTCAGGTGGGCATGTGCCACCCGAGTGAAAAACGGGTCAATTGTCCACCTGGGTCACCCGGTTCATCTATAATGGGTCACCCAGTTCACAAATAAAATTTCCTATTTTCTGAAAATCACCGACAACCATGCTCATGTTTTACGTTCATTAACTGTCTATAAACCCAAAATTTTTTGATAGTACTGTCAGTGCAACTATCAAATCTAATCTAAGATTTAATAATTTGATTTTTAATTTTTACTTGTTTAGAATATTTTATTAAATATATTTGATATATTGAAATTTGAAGTTATTACATAAGTAGGTTATTACATATATTACATATTTAGTCTATATTTAGTCACAAATTTTACAATACAAGCTGTTATGCTTAACAAACAACAATTTGCTTACAGTCTCAGGTGATATTCGGCTTCTTTTCGAAGTGATTTGGTTTCCCGCATCAGAGAAAAGTCGCTCGCTAGAAACTGAAATGGCAGGAGTTGATAAATATTTACGAGCTATCCTACTTAAAATAGGAAAAGATTTCTGATTTTTACGCCACCAAGCATAAACATTGGCAGTTTCAGATAAGACATTTTCATTTAAATAGTTGTCAATCTCAGATTTGTCATTTACTTTTTGATTACTACTAAAGATCTTTTTCATAAAATTAGGTGCAGTGGTTTTTTCATAATGGATTTCTGGTTTGTCAGCTATAGTTGTTTCTTTCCAAATTTGAAATTTGTCTCGCAATTTACCAATTATTTCAGTCCGTAAGGTATTACGCCATACATTCATTGATTTTAATCAAGGATCAAAAAGGGTGGCTAATAGCTTAATATCTTCTGAATTTTGCCAGTAGTGCCACAAAGAATTATAAATCACTCCTCGAATCTTTGCGATTATAACTTCAGGTGAAAATTGACTTTCTATATTGTTGTCAAGCTCCTCATTACTGAAATCTTCATTTAATAACTCTTCATCTAGAGTATAAAAAAATTAGCATTTGTTATTTTTTATAATAGCACATTTGTTATTTTTTATAATAGCGTATTTGTTATTTTTTTAATAGCGCCTTTGTTATTTTTTATAATAGCACCTTTGTTATTTTTTATAATAGCGCATTTGTTATTTTTTATAATAGCACATTTGTTATTTTTTATAATAGCGCATTTGTTATTTTTTATAATAGCGCATTTGTTATTTTTTATAATAGCGCATTTGTTATTTTTTATAATAGCTATTTACAGGAATGATAATTTTCTGCAGGAATATTTATTTTTTTCAAAAATAAATAAATATTCTCGCAGAAAATCATCATCCCTAATACAAATTAATTACATATTTGCCATTATTAAAGTTATTCTCAGCAGATTCATCAAGTTCACTGTTGGCAAATTCAAACTTTAATAATTCAATAGCTGGATTAACAATCGAAAAAGTAACGTATTGAACTCCACTAGTGTTTTGACCCGAGTGGGTATCACCCGGGTCACCCGCAGGTGGGTGGGTGCCCCGGGTCAAGTTGTAACAGCCTGGGTGAGAACGGGTGGGTCAACCCGCGGGTAACCCGAGGTTGACCCACAGGTGACCCGTGGGTCACCCCATGGGTCACCTATGGGCAGAGACCCGATACAAATTAATGCAACTTTGTGAAGTCAACAGAATCAAATTTGAAAAATATTTAATAGTAAATTATTTAAAGGAAACCATAATGCACTACAGAATTTTAATAACAGTATTATAGCAGATAGGAAAAACTATACACGATCACGAGACGGATGGGCTGAACTAGAATGCTAGGATCACGTTTGGTTAAATTANTACAGAATTTTAATAACAGTATTATAGCAGATAGTATTTCTGCATTACAGCATTACGGCATTATGACTTTATAGCATTATGACTTTACAGCATTACGGCATTACGGCATTACGGCTTTACAGCTCACAGCAATTACGGCAAAAAATACGGCAATGCCGTAACCATATTAACTTGTAAATTAATTCTACCACCAATTATAGGTTAACCCACCTGGGTCAAATCACTAGTCATATTAACCTCCTTAGATTTTTTTTAATTGACCCAGGTGACCCGATGGGTCACCCGTCGGGTCACCTGTCAGGTGACCCGGGTGGTGCCTTTTTTTGGACTGACCCGTTTTCACTCGGGTGGCACATTGTCCACCCGTCGGGTGACCTGAGTAAAGATTTTTTAGACGGGTCAATTCACTAAACTCCACTAAAATAAGTTGTCATTTCGTCAAATGGCTTAAGTACTTTAACCAATCCTTCTAACAACTTCTATTCATAATCTTTAAGCATGCATTGGTTTAACTTTTCAGAGTCTTCTTTAGCAACAGTTTATTTTTGTAGAGGTAAAGTCTCAAAAAGCTACTCAATTGCCGGATGTAACTTTAGGAGTCTTTTCCAAGATTGATATGAAGAATTCCAGTAGGTTTTTGAGTCATTAATAGTACGTAAAATTGATGGAGTTTTTCATGTTTCTACTTTATCATTATCTAATTCAGATAAATTTTCATCTATATTTTCAGAATCATAAAGTTGGATAGGGTTTATACTAGTCGACTAACGGCTTGCTAAGTCAACTTGCACCTGATCAAGATGTTGCCATTGTTTTGAAGATTGAAAAAAGCTAATAAGCTTTTTAGTTTGTTTAATATATGGATTTATAACTTTCAAGGCCTGTAAGACTGTAAGTTGGAGTGTGTGTGCAGTACATGATAGACACTCTACACTATTTCAAATTCTAATTGCTTTTTTCATATTTGCACCATTATCAGTTAGGGCGCTGACATTTTGTAGATATTCGATCTTTTCAATAGATAGAAGTACATCATGTACTTCAAAGTTAGGTGTTAACCAGTAAAGGGTTACTCCGATATATCCATGATTAGCGCAGAATGTCCACAAATCTGTGGTTATAAAAGCTGTTTCACAAGTATCGCTGAGTAATTTTTTAAGTTCTACTACACTTTTTTGATAAGCAATGTCAATATCTTTTTTAATACACTTGTAATTTTGTGGTTTAAATACAGAATCAATTCGTTGCATCATTTTACGATAACTCTTTCTACATACAACGTTAAATGCTAGAGAATTAGTAACCAACCATTCAGCCATAACTTTTTGTAACTCTGATTGCTTAGATGCATTATGCGGTCTTACTTGTTTAATCATGTCATTTATATTTAATTGTTGTTTTTCATTTGAACTTAGTGATTCATCTGCTCTGAAGACCTTATGAGCTAAACGCAAATGCGTTTTCATATTTCCGGTTAATCCATCATGTTTATAGCTCGTATCACACTCAACTTTTGCACCTTTTCGAAATACAACTATCTTACAGACATCATTCTCGCCCACCTCTTCAAAATATTTCCAGACATGGCTTTTTCTACTAGAACTAGGTGGTTTAGAAAGATTTACTCAAATCTTTTTTGCACTTGGTTCTCCAACTGGCTTATCGATGGCTTTTTCTTTTGGTTATGCTAGTAGAAGATTCAACAATCTCATGAATATTGTTATTAAAAATACGATCAATTTTAGAGATGTATTCACTATTACTATCCATACTTTTAAAATCGTTATATCTAATGTTATTTTATTTATTACAGCACGCAAATTATTATCTTAAATAGAAGTGTATAAAAAACTAAACAAAATAATGTTAATCTTTATTTAAAGTCAGAACAAGCTCTTTATATACATGATTTTATTTATTGAACAAACATTATTCTAATGCTAATCATTTCTTTGACTATAGTTTTTAGGTAATTAAAACAAAGAACGATATTATGAGTGAATCGTATGACATTTTTTCAATAAGGGCCTCTTTTAACCTGGGCTAATTGTATGACTTTTTTGATTATAATTAATAACATCTGCATTATATATATAACGATGTTTTAATAAGGATTAATATCGCTATAGCGAATTCTTTATAGTTTTTCTTCTTTATATTTTCCATTCTTCTTATTATTCAGATCTATTTCAGAATATCCAAATGAATTATACGATATTTCGTTGAGGATTAAGGTTGTTATGGAAAGTTTTTTATGGTTTTTCTTCTTTATATTTTCTATTCACTTTATTTATTCTGATCTATTTCAGAACATCATACAATAATTTTTTTTCAATGAGATTTAATATTACTACGGTGGGTTCTTATAGATTTCTTCTTTATATTTTCTATTTACTTTATTATTCTGATCTATTTCAGAACACTTGCATGAATCATACGATAACGTTTCAATGAGGATTTAATATCACTATAGTGGGTTTCTATAGTTTTCCTTCTTTATATTTCTATTTTCCTTATTATTCGGATCTATTTCAGTTAATTTATCTTTCATTGCCCCCTTTTACTATTGTCACTTATCCTAATGCATAAATTTACATATATATCTTCATATTCTTCCTTACATAGTATCTTTACTTTATATGCCACACTTAATATTATTTTGTATATATATACGTACGTACATATATACCTTTTCCTTATGCCATTTATGCAAGCATATTCATGGGATCTGTTATGCAGAATAAATAGTTAGGCTATCACATGAATTTAGATTCCTGGACGGTGAGAAGGTGATGACTAAGAGTTTAAAAGCTAAAACTAACTAATTCTAATACTCAAACAACTAAACTACACTCCAAAGACTCTTAGAACCTTGAATTGGCAGGCGGAAAGAGGCGTAGAAAGGAGTCTCAAGGTCTTTTCGAGTTTTACTGCGGCAATATTAGAATTCAAGCTAAGTATAACCTTAATTATCCTTTATTTAGTTGTTTCCGAGTTTCAATAAGAGGCTAAAGTGATTCTTCTTGATTTTACAGTTCAGGCCAGCATAAGATATCCAATTTTTTTTAAAAACGCGAAATTTTGAGATTTATACTCAAATCTGATTGACTATTTTTTGTATAACAAAAATTCTAATTGGTTAAAAATCTATAAAAACAATTTTTTTATATATTAAACGCCAAATTTTTGATTACATATTAACTTTAGACTCAAATAACTTTTTAAATTTATAATAAAAATAAAAATCTATCTTACAGAATTGTAGTTTAGACTAAAAGCAACAAATTTGTAAAACAGATTTTTTGTAAAGTCATTTGTTTGTAAATTATAAGCAATTTTGTATTTATATTTAAAAGTGGATATCTTATGCTGGCCGGAACTTTAGGAGTACCGAGGCTTTAATCCTCAATTCTATCGTTAGGGTTCTTAATGATCATTATATGGGTTAGAGATCCAATCCGTAATCCTATTAATCCGGATTAATCCTATTATTTATATTTGATATATATATCCGGATTTAGTATTTTAAATAGGATTCATCCGTTTTTAAATAGGATGGATCCGGCCAAATCACTAGTAATAACTTACAGGTAGGAACGTCCCGAATAAGAAAATGATGATCCCGATCATGCATATTTGTTCAGCCAATTAAAATCAAAAATTTTTATCATGTAAAGAACATCACATGCAGATTAACCAATCAAATCGTAAATCTTTATAAAAAGAAAGAAACGAATTTTAATTAAAATTTATGGCTAAAGTTCAAAATAAATGCCGTTAAATGTTACTGTTAGATAAGCAAGCATGTATTTAATAACTTAAATTAAGATTATTAAATTTTTCTATAGTATTTATTTACAAAACCTTAATAATAATAATAATAATCTATATATATTTAATTCTATGTCTAATTCTATATTTAATTCGACATCTAATTCTATGTCTAATTCTACGTCTATTCAAACTTCTAATATATTACACTTACTATCTTTATACAACTATTGCACTAATAAATTCTTTGCAATTTTAATACACATCATATATAAACTTCTTATCGTATTTTAACACCTATAATGATAATAAAGTGCATAGTTAATTAATATTATTCGTATACTTTTAATTTCCTAAAGGGTTTCTATGCAACACATATAATAAAAAAAATATACAAACTAATTACTTCCTCCTACACTAACGCTATTAATCATTTTAAACTTTTTTTTACCTTTTTTTTTTGTTCAACACAAAAGATTTCGTCAACGTAGTGATTGCAATTTACTTATAACTTCGGTAGGTAAATTGTAATATGAAGGTCGAATGATTCAAAATGATTCAACTGAAAGTATTATAGTACGGCATGAAAAATTCAAGTTTCTTAGTATACTTGACTGGGTTCATAGAAGAGATAATCTTCCGAAAAAAGTATATAAAAAAAAATAATTAATAAATTGTGTAAAAATCTACAAACTCGGGGCACTCGGGACGTTCCTACCTCGAGTAATAACTAAAAAAAAACTTACATTAATTTGTTATAGAACTTCCTACACTAAAATTCGATCTTAATCTTTTGATACACAAAAATTAATTATATTTCGCATAGCTCACTGCATTTGTCTGACACGTTTTTTGTTAATTTATTAAATTCGAAATTGACATTTCATTTTGTTAGATACAGTATTTGAAATAAACTATTCAAATTTGGTTTCATAGCATTTGTAGCCAAATTCGTAAATGTAATGAGTAAAGTGATAGCACTTTGTGCTCATATAGAATACGGATTAAATAATTGAATTCGGATTTATCCAGATTCGGATTATCATCCGGATACACAAAGTAGGATCCGAATTTAATCCGGATGGCTCTTAAAGAATAGGATTGAAACACTAATGTGGGTCACGAGATTACAATAAATTTGCAAAATCGATTGTCGTTCGATCAGAGATAACAATAACATTTGATCAAGGTTTGATTAATTATTGTTTTATAATAAATAAAGACTGAATTACTAATCAACGCTTCCTCTTTCTTATTCTAGACAAAAATCGCTGGTCTAACGCAAGCAAGGTTCTACAATATTTTACTAATAAGAGTTGATCAGGTTGGGTATCAGAAGGAACTTAGAGTTGGTACTTTTTACTCGAATTTTAAAAGGTCAAGACTTTATTTGGGTTATACAATGAAACTGTTTTTACGATAATAACATGATAGAGCAAGTAATAACATAATATTTTCATAATATTTTATATTGGATGAAACTTAGAGATAGGTAAAACTACTGAGAGTTGCTTCTACTATTATGACTTTGAAGTTTATAACTCAACTCAGTTCTGTTTTATTTCAGAGCGAGAGAGGCTCTGCTTTTATACTTTTTTACAGGTTAAATATGTACAAGGTTTTCCTTAGATTTATTCGCTAAAGCGAATAAATCTACTAAGTCTACTAAGGCGGCTAAAACAGTTAAGGCGAATAAATTCACTAAAGCGAACTTATCTGACTTATTAAATCTATTCAGAAAAAGTCCTACCGGATTTAATAACTAAGCTAAGTATTCGAAACTATATACCTATAATAAATTTAATATATATTAATAATACTAATCAAAGAATAAAATTAAATGAAATTTCGTAGGGTCAGACAAATGGGGCTCCTCATAATGGCATTCAGATAATTAAACCATAAGCTTAAAAGCTCTTTAACATTTACTTTGAACCTCCTAATTGTCGATTGGCCTGTTGTTAGCTTAATCGATCTAGCGTCCCCACCAAAGTCAAGCATGTAATTGCTGGCTAATTTTTCGATCCAGGCTTGAGTATTATTTTAATATAAATTAATAATTCAAGGAATTTTTTTTTAATTAATTGATGATCCGCCACAAATCAATAGTGTGATCATAGTGTAATGTGACGCAAATTACTATGTAAATTCTATAATATAGGAATATTTTTTGGCAACCTAAGGAAAACTTAGAAAACTTTTTTTCTTACTAAGTTAATTAGTCATGTCTACTAAGTGAAAATTGTAGAGCTCATCGAGACGAGTCTAATGGTAGATAGATCATTGAAATCAGACTAGTAGATAATAAGATATCTTCAAAAAACGATTGGTCGACTATATAAAATTTTGTGTAAACAAACCTATTGTTTACATATAGTCGGCCAATCGTTTTTTGAAGGTATCTCATTATTTACTAGGCCGATTTCAATGATCTAATTACCATTAGACTCGTCTCGATGAGCTCTACAATTTTCACTTAGTAGCTATGACTTCTTAACTTAGTAAGAAAAAAAGTTTACCTTGGGTGGGCAAAAAAATTCCTACATTTTAGGATTTACATATCAACAAATAGTAAGGATCTGCATCACGTTACACTATGATCACACTATCGATTTGTGGTGGATCACCAATTAACTATACTTGATATTTGCTATAAGTTAAGGAATTGTATGTTATTTACCCGATAACCAAAAATAATTCATATCCTTGCATTGGATTAAGATCACAAAAATGCGTCTATAGAAACAAAATTTTGGTCATACGAAGTTTGAATATCTAGGTAAATTTATTTACATTTAAACTTATTCAAATATCTAAAATGTTATATGCAAATTCGGTTTCAAGGATGTAAAATGATTTGATTCTACAATTCAAAATTTTTATCATTTTAAATAAATATTTCTCATCTTTACATATATTGTGGCCTTATGAATTTAGTAATCATTTTTTATTAAATAGTGCATTATTAGTTGGGTCTATATCTTAAAAGTTTTATAAAAGCATTTTATATACTGTACGTATATACCTGATTTTGATAGATAAGTTTATTGGTTTAACCCAGTGTTGTTGCTAGACCGGTCCAGTGAAGATCACTGGAACTGGAAGGGTTACTGGAACTAACTAGATGTAACTAGAGCATATATAGGTTCCAGTGATAAGTTGTCACTAGACCCTTCCAGTCACGTTTTTTTACTACTGGATGGAAGTTCCAGTAAGGTCCAGTAAGGTCCAGTGGGGTCCAGTGGATCCGGCAAGTCAAAAAAATTAATTTGTAATTGGACCTGTTTAAAAAATGTGACCTGGGTCACCCGACGGGTGGACCTGCAGGTCACCTGGGTGATCACCCGGATCTATCGGGTGACCTGTTTAATCCAGATCATCCGGGTTTATCGGGTGACCCGTTTAACCCGGAGCATAGAGGGCTTTCAAAGTAAAAAATCGTTAATAGAAGAATATTAAAATTATAAATTTTTATTTATAACGATAATATTTAATGCTTGGATCCCAATAGTTATTATCAATTGCGTATCCTGTTAAACTTAATTTAAAAAAAATATCTTTAAGCTTAACAATTTATTGATACAATTACATATATAGATAACCTTTATTAATTAAATCGCTTGCTAACTAGTATGTACAGTTAAATAATTTAACCAAAACAATAATTTAATAAATTATAGAACCGTCAATTATTAATAGATAGAATATATGCTCATAGAGAGTATAAACAGTACGAATAAAAAACCCAAAACTAACTATAGAAACATTGTGCATAATCGTACATGTTCTATACTATTCTATATTTAATATGCTATAACTCTTAAAACTTGATCAAATAATCTATACTTAGAGAAAATATTAAAAAAAAAAAACAACTGTTAGCAATACTGTTTGAATCGTTATTTGTAAATTAATAAGTTAAAAAAAAATAGTAATACCGGTACTTATTAGCCAAAGTGTAATTTACCTCATCAATTACTGAATTGCTTTAGCCTATATGACAAAAGTACACTACATAACTAACTTCCGAATTACTTCTCTGTTCTCTGAATTATTTTTACCGTGAGAAGTGTAGTTTCTGAATATGTATTCGGTTTCATTCTACAACCCGCATACAATTCGTTTAAAATCAGATGATACAGTATATCAATGTATATGTAACGATACATTTAATGATTGACCAATCAGAATTAAATCCCTCTATACTACTGTATGTGGGTCAATCCCACGGGCCAACTCGTGGGTCAACCCTTGAGTCAACCCATGGGTTACCCATAGGTCAACTCACCTGGGTTGCTACAACTCAATACGGGTTACCCGACCCACCTGCGGGTGACCCAGGTAATACCAACCCGGGACCAATCTCTATCTTATTTGTATTTTGATTGGCTAATATTATATTGGTTCCAGTGAAATAATCCCTTCCAGTGAAAACTTCACTGGAACCACTGGAACACTGGAATTATCTGGACGTCCAGTGAAGTTCCAGCTTCTAGTCAACAACACTGGTTTAACCCATCAGGTGACTTAATGGTTAACCCAAGGCCCGTGGGTCAACAGTTGGGTCACCTGTTGCTATAGGTGACCCGACTAGTGACCCATCGAGTGACCTGATGGTTGACCCGATGGTTGACTCATGAGGTGACCTGCAGTTAACCGTCAGGTGACCCACGGATAACCCACCCGGGTGGTCATTATCTCGACCCGAGTACCTGACCCACCCGTGGATGACCTGGGTGACACCCACCCAGGTCAAAGCACTAGGCATTACATGTGTTTATTTTGGTGCTTACTAACTTTTGCTTTGATCTTTTAGCCTTTGTCCATTTTGCTATTATTTCAGAATCACCATTTTGAAATCTTGTCATCATAGATTTCAGTATATTGTCATTTTGGTACTTTTGCATGCAAGCCAAAAGTGTCTTCTTATATAAGATAACTATCAAAAAATGGCACCCTTGTATGAGAAATTTTGGTGAAAAGCTAAGAAGCTCCTCCATTGATGAAGTAACCTGTGGTAAAACAATAGAAAACAACAAGAAAATGAGTTCTTTCTTTAATATATTTTCTTTTAAATTTGATATGAGTATTGTTTTACTTCTTTTTAGTTTTTTCAAAATTTTGCCCAAAAGTGTAAAATCCAGCTTATCCCTCCAAAAGATTGTATGTTTACTACTTTCAAATTGGGATTATGTCTACTGAATTGGAGCCAAGTTATAAGAGAGTTTCAGGTTCTACAAAATAAACAATAAATAATATATAAAATATATAAAGGAATATTCAAACGAAATTTCTTTCTAGAACATTCTCTTAGGGGTAGCTTTCATTATATGTACATATAATACTTTAGTAGAGCTTTACTTTGTACAGTATTATATAATTTTTATTATTAATTTCATTTCTTTTATTTTCTTCATTTTTTCTTTTCATCTGTTTATAATATGACATCGCGCTATTATGTACTATTTTTTTTTTGTCTTTTTTTTTCATTTTTGTTTTTTATCATTACTTTGGTCTTTTATTTAAATTGTATAAATTATTTCTCTTTACTATTTTCTTTTTTTTATTTTATATTCTTTTTTCTAGTAGAATCCTTCTACTTGGCAAGCTAAAAGAAGATGGTAGTCATAATAAGCAGCATCTGTTCAAACTAGAAATGTTAAATTGCTGAAGCAGTTTGGTTTATGCTTGAAGCATACCTGCTTGAATACCAAAGCAGACTGAACTGGTTTTTATAAACCAGTTAATATAAGCATGCTTATATAAGCAAATTTATATAAGCATGTTTATAAGCATGCTTTACATAAATAACCTTGTATAATAAAAATATCAAATTGCTCAAGCAGTTTAGTTTATATTTGAAGCATTCTTACTTTGATACTAAATCAAATTAAAACTGGTTTTTATTAAAATTATTTAAAAATACCAAAAATCCAAATTTCAATAGTACTATAGCTCAATATATAAAATATTAAAAGAACTATTATACCAATATATTTTAATTTAAAATTTATATTTTAAAAAAAACTCAAAATAATTATAATTTCAAAAAATTAAATCTTATATATATGAATATTATTTTAAAATAATAATTCTAAGTTTTATTGAAGTTAAATAAAAACTAGGTTAGTATAAAATTAGATATTAGCTTATTATAGTTATTTTGATTATAAATTGGCATTTGATATTTAGATTATATTCAGAATTATGTATTTACAGAATTGTGATTTTCAGAATTGTAATTATTTAAAAGTTATTAAAACGTATAAAAAATTATTTATAAAAATTTTCAAAATTTGATCTAGTTGGGTTATGAGAACCAATAATTAACTTTGTATAGCTATTGTAACAAAAATTTAATTGTTAAATTATTAACAGATGAAGCCAATAAATATGTATTCTTAGAATTTATTTGAAGCATATTTGCTTTGAAAAAATTAAATAAGCTAATTTATATCATATTTGCTTTTGAGCAAATTTGAAGTATAATTGCTTTAAGCAGGTTTGAAGCATTAAAAGCATATTTGCTTTTAAGCAGTGCTTAAAAAATTTATAAGCAAACTGTAAATGTTTGTGCTTGGAACCTGCTTAAGCAGAGTTTATATAAGCATTTTAACATCCCTAGTTCAAACCATGGTAAGAGTAGTGCAGCAAGTCGTATCTGAAAATTTACTGAAATAAGTGAAATATCAAATAATATTAAACTTTCAATTTAAGCAACTATTTGTATAGTTTAACTATTCAATTACTTAATAAAATAAAGTGTTGGCGAAACTGCCTAAGGTTAAAAAAATATATGTATATTTATTTTCTTTTTTTTTCTTAGATAATAGTTTAGTTCGTCTATTTCATTATTAACGTTTGTGCTTTTTCTTTCATTTTTAGCCAGTATTTTTTTTTGTCATTGGTATTATGTTTTTTTTTGGTGTTAGTCTGCATTTCTTCATTATTGGTTTCATCTATTTTAGTGATTCTTTTTCTGGTGTGTATTAATAGTTCTTTCTTTGGTACTAGTTGGTACTTCTATATTTTCTTGCTTCAAGTTGTGCTTATTTTTTCATTGTCAGTGACACCCAATTTGGTGTAACTTCTTTTTATATTAGTCGTGTTTTGTTTTTTTGTGCTAGTCAACACTTTCTTGTTTCAGATAATGTTTATTTTAAAGTTAAAGCATATTAGTTAATATTAGATTTTTTTGTCTCAAATAATATCTATTTTAGAGTTAAAGCTAAAGCATATTAGTTAGCATTAGATTTTTTTTTTTATATTAGGGGAAACTCTGGGTGTAGCTTCTGCCCCAAACTTTTATTAATACTTAAGTAAGTTGACATATTGCCGAAGTATATACATATTATATACAAGTATTGGAACTAGGACTTTAGGTAATACAACCATTTATCTATAGCTAAACCCCACCAGAGCCTTCCATATTCCTATTTATATGACTGACCTGGCTTATATATCCCTCTCTAACCAACAATTGGTATTCACATGTCTGCCACTTTACCCACACTATCTAGTATCATCACTTCCAATTTGGTGTATGTTGCCAAGTAGGCACTTGGTGCTTTCAGATTGGTGTACCTGAGATCCCCTACTGGCATACTTCTCGGGAGTTCATATCTCAAGCCATGCAGCTGCCTCTACTACATTGGGTAAGTATCTCAAGCCTGCATGCTGCCGCAACTAGCCGGGTTCCTGCAACTTTGGGGCCCAGAATTTAAAGTTCCGAATTCGGTAATTTGCGAACAACTGATGGTGACGATGTAAACGGGCTTGTTTCGCAAATGCTTCCAGTACTAGATATAGTTGGATGGCATCATAAGGCTCAGGGGACCCTGTTACCACTACACATAGATATATATCGATTACTAACCGGTAAGATATATATCGATGATCAACATCCCTGTCGATTTTTATCGATAGTGATAGTAATCGATATATATCCGGTTAATCGATATATATTGAATATGATATCAATTAATAATTATTATATTCATATAATTATACTTTTTGCAAATTTTTAAACGTTTTACAGGTTTTTACAAGTTTTCGCAAGTTTTCTAAAATTATTTATTTATTATTAATATATTATATTTTAAATTAAATATACAATATTCGCAAATTTTTGCAATTTAATATAAATTTTATTTTTTTATTTATTATTATTATTTAATATTTAAATATTACATATTTTATTATATATTATTATAAAAAAACGATAAAAAAAAATAAAACAAAAAAAAACAAACCCAAAAAAAAATAACAAAAAAAAAATGAAAATAACTACTTTCACACTTCATCATATCTAATTTACTTATTTCCTCACTCTGCAGTTTGCTATTATTTCCTTTTTTTGGTTTAACTATTATATTCGCTTATATTCGCTTATATTTGCTACTTCTTGCAAAGTATCGGAGATTTTAAAATTGGTATTCTTGTAAAGTGCCGGAAAAGTTAGGTTGTTTCTTGCAAAGTTCTGAAGAAAGTAAAAATAAATAAAATAAAATTAAAAAATAAGTAAAAAAAAAGAAAACAAACAAAAACAAAAATGTAAGCAAACTAAATAAAAAAATAAACAAAATCCCAAATTTCTATTTTCCTGAAGTAAGAGTTTGTTTCTTGCAATTCAGAAATCGGCAAAGGTTTTTGCAAAGTGCTGAAATAAATAAAAAAAATAAAAATTAAAGAAATAAGTAAAAAGAAAACAAACAAAAAAAAAGGAATGTAAGCAAACTAAATAAAAAAAATAAACCCAAATCCCCATTTCTCTGAAGTAGAGGTCGTGTCAGAAATTGCCAAAATCAAGTTGAATATATTCTTGCAAAGTGCCGGAAAAGTCTAGGTTTGCTTGCAAAGTGTCGAAAAAGCCTAGGTTATTTTTTTCACAAAGTGCCAAAATAAAATAAATTAATAAAAAAAAATAAAAAAAAACAAAACCAAAAAGAACAAAAACGTCAAACAAAAAAAAAATAAAGCATTAACTATACCTTTATTTCTTTAAAGAAGTGTTTTTCGAAATTTAGAAATTGTTGGTAAAATTAGTTGTGTGTTCTTGCAATGTGTCGGAAGGCTGAGTTGGCTTGCGCATAGTTTCGAAAAGTTGTTAGATTTTTTGCAAACAAAAGTTAGAGTTGGTGTTTTTGTAGAAATAAAATAAAAAAAATTAAAAAATAATAAATAAATGAAAAAAATGAAAAAACAAAACGAAACTAAACGAAACTAAATGAAACTAAATGAAACTAAACAAAATGAAAAGAACAAATAAAAAAACAATGTAAAAGTAATAGAAGTTCTAAATTATAAACAAAAAAAAATAACCAAAGATCTAATCTGATCTTGTACTATGATCATCGAACCATTTCGAAACATTTCGAAAATATTAGTCAAACATGCCCTTGGTATGATCCATGGTACAGATCTACTGATCCAGCTTGATTTCCCAGTCTTAAAATATTTCGAAACAATTCGAAATATAAAAAAAAGATGAAAAAAAAAAAGTGAAAAAAAAAGAAGTGAAAAAAAGAAAGAGAGAAGAAAAGAGAAAGAGAAGAAAAGGAAAAGAAAAAAAAAAGGGAGAGGGAAGAAAAAAGGAGAAGAGAGAAAAAGAAAGAGGGGGTAAAAATCGTTCAAAACAGCTTTTTTTTTTTTTTTTT
>QKWP01002380.1:51888-70210 GCA_003550325.1 Gigaspora rosea
AGAACCAAGAGCATCCTGTAAGGGCATTAAGCATTTCATCAATACGAGGCAGAGGGTAAGCATCCTTTTTGGTAACAGCATTTACTTTTCTGTAGTCTACACAGAATCGTAATTTGCCATTTTTCTTTCATACTAGAACAACAGGTGAGGTCCAAGGGCTATCAGAGGGTTGGATGAGTCTATGTTCTAACATTCTTTGGATTTCTTCTTGTATAAATTCTTGTTCATTAGGAGGTACAGAATAAGGCCGGGAACGAATAGGGTGTACATCCTCAGTATAGATTCAATGAGTAACTAAGTTGGTTCGTCCTAGCTCAGTTATATCATTTGCAAAGAGGTCTGCAAATTCTTCTAATAATTTTTGAAAAGCTAGGCCTTGTTCTTTATTAAGTGGTCCAATATTTAAAGAGGTCTGGGTCGATAGAATATATTCTTCATGTTCAAGGGTAATAATATTTACAGGTCTGGGTATAAGAGTCTGGTCTGGGTCAGCAGGTAGTTTATGATTCTGCCTAGGATTCTCTAAAAATTTTGACAGAGTGTATCCAAAGCATTTGCCCGTTGGTGAGCATTTTGGGCTTCTTCTTGGAAAAAGCGTAGTAGAGCAGCATTGATGGTTTCCAAGGTTTCAATTCTTGCTTGTAATTGTTTTATTAATTGATTTTGTTGTTGTACTTGTTGTTGAAGCTGATAAAACTGTGAACTATTATCGGTTTCCTTTATTGTTTCTTCAGCAGGTGGAGAGTAAATTTCTGGGTCTGGAAGTTTGCAATCATCACAGTATCCTTGATTTGCATTCAATTCCTCTTGGTGTTTAACATGTAAACATTCCTGGCAGAGGTCAACAGGAACTGTAAAGTTTCTTCGGAGTACAGCGAGGGCATACTTCTGGTCATAGTCTGGGTGGCTAGTGTCGAAGGATTCATCCAAAATTGCTTGTAGAGGATTGATATCATTTTCTGATAATAGGTCTGATTCAGCTTACAATATAAGTTGCATTTCTTCATAGCTCCAAGGTTGAGTTATACGGTCAGAGGTTAGAGGTTCTAAGGCCTGGGCGATGGTCTGGTCATTTTCATCCAAGATAATCTTTGCAAGTCGGTAAATTCTGGTCTGGTTCATTTCATATTGGTGTCCTGCATTCTTTGTTGATTCAATATAACATTTAATTCTGGTCCAGAGGTTATAGTTAGGATTATACTGGATATTCTGGCTAGCCTTGTATGCATAGAGGTGTTCCAATTCACAAAACCATAATTCTTCTCGGAGACTGTCTAATTGACACATTCTAGGTCTTGTATCTGCTTTATTACATACTTTGCAATTAACAAGCATTCCACGTCCTTCACCTTGGGTAAAGAAATGGATACTCCTAGGATCTTCTCGGTCAAGAGCACAATGGAAATCATTATAATATCCTGGGCATACAAGTTTCTCTTCAAGAAGTTTAAGAACTTCTGGTCTGTTAGGAACTTTACATTGGCAACAATGGTGGGTACGACGAGGGCTATGGGTAGGTAGACAATTACTATCAACTTGATCAAGAGTATATCCACACTGATAAACCAAGTTTTGTCTTTTCCAAGTGGCAAGAGGACAGTAAGCTTCAATATAGCCTAACGTACTGCGTCCTCTGCAGATATTATTAGAGCAGTCTCTGTATAGATGGTTAGAGTCATGGCAAGTAGGACAGGTAGTATGTCTTGGGGCTTGTTTGGGGCATTTAACAGCAATGTGGCCAAATTCCTGGCATCAATTACATTGGTTGGTAGGGCAATTTGCAAAGAGGTGGTCAGGTGAACCACAATTTCCACAGACACGCTGTTTAGGAGCTTTTCTGTTTCTACGGCGAGAATGATAAGTGGTCCATTCATTTTCTTCTGGTGAGAAAGATTGGACTGAGTCGTCTCGGTCAAAAGCATAAGCTTCTCTGGGGTACAAGTATTCTGGTTCATAAAGGTCTAATTCATCTGGTGCAGTCACAGTGGGTTGACTGGGTAGAGGTTGGTTACTTTTATAAGTAGTAGGAATAGTATGCTTCTTGTTTCCCCATTTAAAAGTATAGCAGCCATTTTTCCAGTTATAGTTTGCTTCAACTTTTTGATTCCAATCATTGCCTAAGAGAAGGGAGTAAGAAGTAGTGTCTACTTCCACAGTAAGAGGGATAGTAATATAATCAATTTTAATTGGCAGGTCTTTTATAATTCCTAAAGGTCGAGTGGAAGTTCCAACTGCAGGAACAATAAGGCTGTTAGAGGCCTTTTCAATAGTCAATCCAGTTCCTTGACTGCCTTGTGAGCAATCATGCTAATTGAGGCACCACTATCAATAATAGCTTGGTAGGGTTTATTTTGAAGAGAGACATTACATTTGACAGGTGTAGTATATGCAGGAGTTTGAACAAGGTTGGCATTTTTGGCTTCCTCATATAAGTGGGTAGCCAAGGCACCTCGAATAGATGGATTATTAAGTAGTGTTTCCCACTTGTTAGCAGTAAGAGAAAGTGTCTGAGTCTGATTTTGTGTAAGGTAATTAACACTTCGATGATAAGGAGAAGAAGATCGATTAGTGGAGTTTTGGTAAGAGTAATAGTTATCATTATTTCGGCTTCTATAATTATTATCTCTAGATTGGCTTCTAGAACAAGAATTATTGCGACTGCGAGAACAGCCTCTGTTATTGGAATAGCGATCAGAAGAGCGATCATTTCGGTCCCTATTTTGGTTGTTATTTCTGTTCCAGTTATTGTTATTATTATTACGACGAGAATTGGATCCTTGTCGTTGGTCCTGTTTTCTACTATTACAATCACGAATAAAATGTCCAGTGCGTCCACAATAATAACAGATAGGAGGCTCTTTCATTCGAGGGGTTTGAGCATGATTATCAGCATAATTAACAGAAGAGGTAGGTGTGGTTTGTGTCTAAGCTAAATTGATACTAAGTTTAGCAATTTGGTCTGTAAGTTGTTGAATAACTTGGTTAGTATTGGTAGTAGGGGTGGTCATTAATTTTCCAGTTTCCCAGTGGAGGGCTACTTCGATAGCATTGTTCAAGGTATTAGGTATAGCAGCTTGAACATTAACTGCATACTTAGGACACAAGCCTTGGATAAAAAGTTGTTTAACAAAGTCAGCGGGAAAAACACCGGTTGGGTCCACTTTCTTTTGTAATGTACAAAATCGGTTGACATATCCATCCACAGTCTCTGTGGGTCCTTGCTTAATCTCAAAAAGTTGTTTTTGCCTTTTGCTTAGTAGTGTAGAAACGTGCCTTAAAAAGATGCTGGAAACTTCAGTTCTGGTTATGGTCATCATTAAAAGCATTGGGTACTGGGTTTAAAGCGGTGTACCAGTCCAAAGCAACACCTTTAAGGTACACAGGAGCAAGTTGAATTTTCCGTTTAGCACTCCATTTATTAGCAGTAGCGGCTCTTCTAAATTCCTTTAGCCAGTTAGCAGGGTCTTGGGTTCCATCACCATAAAAATCTGCAACAGTGATAAGAGTTTTCTCAGAGCCTTGTTCAAGGGCATTGGCAAGATCAGTTATGGCTTGTGCAGCAGTCCGTAAAGCAGCGTCTCCCATTGGATTTTCTTCGTTTAGTGGGTTAAGAGGTAAGATAGGGTTTAATTCTTCAGCAAGAGGTTGTAAATTTATTTCCTTAAATTGTGGAGGAGAATCAGCTCTAACAATAGTAGCGTCTTGGTTTTGAATATAATAGTCAAGGGAGTCAATTAAGTTTTTGTTGTCAAGAGGAGGTGTGTTAAGTAATGGAGGTGTGTGGCGTGGAGTAACGTTTATATCTAAATTAATAGTAGGGTAAAATTCAGTTACAGGAGGAGGTGGAGGAACAGTTGTGCAAGCAGGAGAAAGGTTTGTTGTATATAGCGAAGGAAACAATTTTGTGGAGAAGGAGTAGTTTCTCGAGTATAATGATATGGAATTTCTGAGATAAGTGAGGAGGGAAGTGCAAGGCTTGGAGGGATTGGTATATAAGTATTAGTGGAAGAACCAACACCAGTGTCAGCTAATTGTTCAGGTCCTAAAGTACTGTAAATATAGATCTGGGTGGAGAAACGTCAAAGTTTAATTCAGTTCTTCCTAATTGATTTTGAAAATCGAATAGAAGGTTTTCAGTCCTTAGTCGAGTTGAAGCAAGTATAGAAGGTAAGAGGTCCTCGATATGAAGATCAAGTAGGATAGCTTCAAAATTAAGAGGTAAGATAGGTGCAAGAGTATAGAGGGTATGTGCAAGAAGTAGACTAGCAATAACTTCTTTTGGGTCTAAAAGGTCGTTATTATAGCGGCAACTAAAAACAATGTCTTGAGCAGCAGCTCTAGCAGTATTATAATCAGTAGCAGCAACTAAAACACAATAAGAGTTGTTTGTCTTTTGTGAATATTGGGTAGCAAAATAATTGTCTCGATATATTCCCCAAAATCGTCGAAAGGGACAGTATAAATTAGCAACAGAATAACAGATAGTACAGGATAAATCAGGATGGTAGGCTTGTAAAATGTCTACTGCGAGTGAGGAAGGATGACTTGTTTCGTGTACTTCAATTTGTTCTAAGTATAGTTCATATGCTCTATTCATATAGAGAAGTCAGTTCCCAAGTCTCAAGGAAACTAATAAAAGAATAATAGAATATATTTTCAAAAATAAAAGGTTAGTAGTAAGTTGTTAACAAAATTTTAATCTCCAAAATATAGTAAATAGTTAGTATCCAACAAAAAGAAAATTTCAAGTTGTAAGAAAATAACAAGAGTGCAATTAAACAGCAAGAGAGTTAGTAACAGCCAACAAAATAATAAAATTTCTGCCAAAAGTAATAATAAGATTTCCAAATTCTTCAATAATATCCAATAATTTTAAATAGGTTTCCGCAAAAGGCACCAAATGTTACAGTACCGGAAGCCTTCTTTAATTCAAATAAAGTAACAATCACACGGCTCCTGAGATCCCTTACTTTGGGCGTGAAGCGGTGTGCAAGAGGGAAGTATAGTTTCTTTTATGTCTATAAGAAACTACACACTACTCTATGGCAGTTTGGTATAAAACAACAAGAGATAATAGACAGTTTATTAATTTAACAAGAGGGCTATTCCAAGGTGTCTGTTCCTTAGAAATCCCAAGAGTTTATTGCTAATAAGAGAGGAGGATAATAAATATAAGGATAAAGATAAAATACAATGTCTGGATCTATCTAAAGCTAAGGGAAATAAGGTTGGTTTATATATCTATTGAGCTAAGTGTCGCTAAGCGTCGTTAAGCGTTACTAAGTGTCGTTAAGCGTCGCTAAGCGTCGTTAAGTATCGCTAAGCGTTATTGAGTGTCATTGCACATCAATTTCGCTTATCACTATTACCAAATACAGTTATTACAAAATTTCCATATTAAGTTCTAATTTCTTAACTAATTTTTACCAAAATTAACTACAACTTATTCTATAACACTATATATAGTATTTATTTAATAAATACTATGTAGTAATAATGCACAAATCTATATCGATCTTATGATTCTATAATTAGATTCTTGTAGTTTTGGGCTTGTTAGAATTCTCTCTTTGAGAGGATCATTTTGGTAGCTAAATCATCCAAATCGGACCAGTGGATCAAAAATTATTTATTATATTTTATATAATATTTAATAGTAAATAACTTTTGATTTACTGGTCCAATTTAGATGATTTAACTACCAAAATGATCCTCTCAAAGAGAGGATTATAACAAACCCAAAGCCACAAAAATCTAATTACAGGATCATAAGATCATTATAGATTTGTGTATTATTACTATATAGTATTTATTTAATAAATACTATATAGTAATAATATACAAATCTATAACGATCTTATGATTCTGTGATTAGATTTTTGAGGTTTTGATCTTGTTAGAATCCTTTCTTTGAGAGGATCATTTTGGTAGTTAAATCATCCAAATTGGACCAGTAGATCAAAAGTTATTAACTATTAAAGTTTATAAATATTTTTAATAATTTAATATACACGAAATTTGATTGGCTATTAAACCAGTCAGGTGGTGAAGGGGCAGGGTTGGCAATGGATATACTCCATTGAAAAAATTGCAAACCAATGGAGCCAATGAAACCAATGGAACCAATGGAGCCAATGGAGCCAATGGAATTAGATATTAGTTATAAACAAATACTATATTATAAGCTAGTTGGCCTCCATTGGCTCCATTCGCAAATTATTCTTAATGGAGCAACGGAGTGATACCAATGGAGTTGTTCTCCATTCACTCCAATGGATAAATGTGCCAACCCTGGGGAGGGGGGTAGGCTCTATAGTAAATGGAAATCAGGTGATTTCTGGCGCTCCCCTTATAGGCAAATGGCATACAGACAACCCTATATAAACAAACGTACTGGTTTTGTATTTGCACCAACAATCTATATCTAACTAATACTAACTATAAATCAACTAACTCAATTGATTGGGATAACTTTAGTAAACCTGATTTATAAAATATTATCAGTATAGTATATAAATGAAATTGCTTTTAATTGGTATAACGTTCGGAATGATGATCAATTTACTAATAAGGCATGACGCAAATCGTCACAAATAAAGCCTGATAATTTTTTTTGTGCTCAAAGCCAACATGATTGTATGACTAGTATATAACAGTAATACCGTTGTTGTTTCATGCACTAGAACCTAAAGAGTAACTTGGCAAAGAATTAGAACGTAGTGAACTTTTGTTAACAAGTTTCATATGTCGTGAAGTGGCATTTGGGGATCGAAATGTGAAGATCGATTTCGTATAGATTGCCATTCTAAATCTCGAATAGACAATTTTCACCCGGTATTCAACTTTTTTTTTCAATTTTTACAACTATGGAAACATTTTATCGAACTTATACCTTTTGCTTTTTGCCATTTTAAAATCTCGAATAGACAATTTTCACCCGGTATTCAACTTTTTTTTCAATTTTTACAGCTATGGAAACGTTTTATCACTCATACCTTTTGACTTTTTGCATAGCTAAAAAAAAGCAAAGAAGAGACAAAGATCGAAAACTAAGGAAATAAAAAAAGAACCAAGTGGGTGAGCATGCAAATACGAAAGTGGTGTTAGATTGAATATATTGAAAGAAAAAAAGAATCAAAAATATATACTACCTGCTAACCTTTCTTTATTTCAATTTATACTGCCCGTTGAAATATCTTCCCATAAGGTAGTATGTAGTGCCGTTTGTGTTGCCTGTTCCAAAAATGTTTTGTGATACCGCGATATCCATTCTTGGATCGTCGAGACTTTCGGTACTTCATCCTGTTCTAGTTCACCATTGTAGGCAAACTCTTTCAACCTATCATACATTTCTTTAGCCGTCATCCGATCTTTTGCATGAACGTTCCCCAATAAGAACATTTGTTCAAGCATTTTTTTTACAGTATTTGTCATTCGTTTTCCTCCACCTCGATTACCATATGCCGCATTTTCATGCAGTGCCCATCCTTTATTCCAAGGAAAGTCAACTGGTTCCGTAACCATGTAGGTACTTTGCTCTATATCTGTTCAATATTTGTTCCTTAACGAAAGGATAATAAATATGCATGATCAATTATTTACTTACCGTCCTCTGTATCATCTCCTGAAATATCTATAGAATTTATTTTATATACACAAAATTTATGTAATCTTGAATTCAAATAATAAAATTATAATAGAATATGTTACCATTACCTATCATTTCAACATCGTCTGTCTTCATTGTGTTCTGGCTTTGGTTTTCTGTATACAAAATTTTGTATAAATGTTATTTATGCAAAGCATATATTATATTTCTTACCTTGAGGTTTTAGCAAAGTCATTTTCCATTTCGATTGAGGTTCAGTATGTGATGATATTTTTGGTTCTGGACGAAATATTTCCTCATTACACAAATTAGCAATCATGGCGGGGGAAAAGTGAACTGAAGCTCCAAAATGTGGCAACGGACGTGCTACGATGTATCCTGCTAATGAGCCCGCAATTGGCCATTGCCAGAAATTATGCTTAGATATTCCAGCGATAGTTTCTACACGTGGTTTTTTTTTCCTTTATTTTCAAAATTTTCATTCTCGTTTTTTTTTTGGTTTCGATTTGGTTCTATATTTGCCAAATATGTACCTGCCAGATTTTTTGTGGCAGTTACAATATCAGACCCTTCTTCTAAATCGCCTCCAACACGAACGTATTGGTTGATAGCATGTGCTATCTAGATGAAAAGAATAAACAGGTATGATTTCAACTATATATATATATATATATCTCTTTTTTTTTTCCTATAAATATAAAAACTTACTGCAGCATGGTGAGAATCAATTGTAGTCTTCGCTTCACCAGGCTCTAGAAATAGCCATTCACGAACCTCGACACTGTACCAATCAAACCAATGGGCCACTATCGTCATTAGCTCACTATTATGATAGTGTGGCCCATTATCCGAGATTATTTTTATCCACTTTGGTTTATTTTCAATGCTGTTAAACACAGCTTCGAAACAAGATGCTGTAAACCATGCATCTTGTTTCGTATCTGTGGACCAATGATCGTAGGCACTGATATTCAAAAAACCTACACCATTATCTTTAGTTATTATTAAGATCGTATGCAGTGTCCAACCTCTTTTACCGAAAAATTCTTGCTTTGTTTCTCGTGCTGTTTTGGGAAGGATTCTCATCTTATAATCTGCGATAATGATTGCACCTTCTGAATCAAGACTCGCCAATGATGCTTTATATTGTTCATTTAGGTAATATTTTCGAGCTTGGTGAGCAAGGAAGTATTTCAACTTTTCTTGCATTTCCAATAATTGAGAATGATATTTGTCATTACTGTTTTTTTTTATAAAATCAAAAAAGTTAGAAGTTTCTAAGCACTCCTGACAACGCAAATAGTGTGGGCTTAAACATTCTCCAAATGCGAACGGTAAACAATGATCAATGCAATTATCATGTAATGGCTTTCCATCTGATTCGACTCTCAAATGACGTTCAAAATTTCTTTTGAGGTGACGACGTAAATTTTCAATTCGTGATATTACGGGATCCTTTTATATTGCAATGATAATATGAAATTTAGTTAGAACAGTGTTGGCATTGGACATACGTCCAATGCCAATACTGCATTATAGCATTTAGAACAAATAACTAGTTAACATGTGCACAATATTATGACTAACTATTTGTTCTAAAATAGTATTTATTATTATATGGTTTATTACATATACTTACTAAGACTTCTTTTATTGTAAATATTTGCCGTGCAAGGGCTAGTAAGTCTTCGAATACTTCAAATCCATATTCATTGCAAATAATACATAATCCACCCAAGTCTTCACGATATCGAATATGGCTACAATTGGCTAAACGGGTCATAAAAGAAGTTCGCCGCATTCCATTTGGATATGTTTCGTTAAATTTCGACCACAATGCTTCTTTTTGGTCTTGCATATATAAAATAGGAACTCCGGTTTTGGTATCAGTTTTATAAGAACTTTGAGCAACATTATTTTTATCTTGGAAAAAAGCTAGAAATTGCATTTCTTTAATTTCATCCATTCTTTGAACAGATTTTTTTGGACCTTGAATTTGTAATGCACCAGGTCCATACAGTCGAGAATGTTTACGTGCAAGTTCTACTGCATGTGGACTAATCTAATAGGTTTATAGAATTTGGAATTAAAATGCAAGAATTTAACTTTGGTTAAGCTAACAAAATTTATTCTATTTTCAAATAGGGTCGAATTAATAATCTTTATTATAAAATATTTAGATTCTATAAAGTAAGGTTTTAAAACTCTCTTTATTTCAAGCTTCAAAATTTTTAATTACAGTTGATTTGTCAAATTTTATTATTACAGTAGTGCACTATCTGAAATACCCTAAAACGCCTATAAAATCTTATCGGTGACGTATCTGACTAATTGGTATGGACACGCATATGTAATTGAGAAATTAGTTAAGGCAACATAAAAAAATGCCATTCATTATACCCTGGTCGTTATATCAAAACTGTAGAGTATAAATTAGTTATACAATGGGTTCTATGTTTATAAGTGGAATTTCATTCCACTTATACCCATGCATCCAGTGTATAACTATTACAAATACCCGGGTATTATCCTAGTAAATGCTATGTAAATATCCGGGTATCTTGTATAAGAGATAGTGAAAAAACGGGTATTTCATGCAATGCACTATGGTATTTTTTTTTTTTTTTTTGGCTCTAAAATCTTTCTATTGAAAAAATTTGTTAGTAATATTATTTCCTGAATTTTAATTTTAAACTAACCTGAAGTTTTTTTTGAAGCTGTGCGTATTTAAATCGATCTGCTATAATTGATAATATTCGTGTTTTTCCATTTGGGCCACGTTTATTAGACATTAGAGCATTTCGAAAACTACTCCAGAAAATACTTCCAAAATTATCCGAATTTTCTAAATCCTCTGAATCTTCCAAATCCCCTGAATCATCCGAATTCTCTAAATCTTCCAAGTCTTCCAAATCAATATATAAGTGCCCAAGTTCATATAACATTTTCAAATTTGCTTTATCTGTAGTTGGATCTTCTAATCGACTCCAAAATTCTTTTTTATTTTCTGATTTGGGATATGGTGTTATGTTGGTACATCCACATGCACGTAACATTGCTCTCCAAGCACGCAAGTCAGTTTTATTCAATTTATAAGTACGTGGGTATATCATGGCAAGTGCATGATGGAACTCAATTATCGAATTTTCTTGATGCATCCAAGTAACAAATAAATTTTGCCAATCTACTAATAGGCTAGTTGCTATTCTACGTTTTTTTATTTGTTGTTCGAATATTGCTTCCATTTTACAAGAATCATTCCATTCATGTGAAGTGCAAGTTATATTAGGATTAGAATTCGCCAAACTTGTTTGAATCGCATTTTGAACAACTGGGTGATTAAATCCATAAAGTGTTTTGCCATCAAAATTCATTGTAATTCCAGCTTGTGACCATACACCGTTAGCAGATTGATCCTCGAAGTGCCATAATAATCGATCCCCTTTGTAAAAATCTAGTGTGTATATATTATTATCTATTTTTTGTAACGCAAGAGTTCTTTGGCTCTTTTTTGTTAGTATTGATGATGTAAACTTTCGGTCTCCAATTTCTGATACCACTACAACATAATTTCCAATATTTAAAAAAATGGGCATAAATGTAATACCAGTTAACAATTTATCTACTATTTTTTTGTCATTAAATCCAAGAATCGCGGGCCCTGAATAAGCTGTCCTTGTCTTTTTTCCAAATATCATGTGATATATGCTGTTAATAGCTTGAGAAGGCGTTGAACAAACCTTACTTGTTTCGCTACCACTAACACAGACAAATCCAGGTTGCAATCGATTTTCATCACCTTGAACTACTCTTAGATAAAATTGGCGTTGGTTAAGTATAATACTAATGTGCATATAAAGTCGATATGGGACAGAGACTGGAACATTATCTTTGTCATTAGATGATCTAGGTGACCACCAATCACGAGCATAAAGGCCATAATGTAGTTCCGAACGTATTTCACCTTCTGTAAGTAAACAAACACTTTTGTAAGTCGAGTTATTCATAGTTTATTAGGTATATAAGAGTCAGTTTTAGCATTTAGAACCGTAAAATTTTATTTAATTAAATATGCGTCGCATTTTCTTATTAACATCGATCATTTTTACCCCATTGGGTCACGAATTTTCAATTAAACGACAAAATAAAAATTTATTTAGTTTTAATTTATAGTACCAAATAAAATTGACATTCTCACATACCTGGTTAAAATGAATAATAACAAAAGGTCTATTTTGAAATGTTGGGAATTGAAATTATTAACAATTTCAAAATAATTAGTGCGATTGTGTGTCACTTACTGAGTAAAGTTGTTATTTTATATAATAAAAAAAAAATTTTTATTTAACTCTCTGATTTTACATATTATGTTCTATCGATTTTAAAAGTTAAGTAATAGTTTTTTTTTTGCTAAATATAATATTGTTAGTTATAAGATCAAAATGGCATGTCAAGCACTAGCTATAATTGGTCTCTGTTATATATAAGGACGAAATTATTTTGGGTTTTAAACCCCAAAATTAAAATTTGAAGACGAAATTGTTTTTGATCTATTTTACTTAAAAAACAAAATTATTTGATACTTTTTTTAAATAGACAAAATTACAGTATAAGGAACATATCTATATAAATTTTATTTGCTCTTTCTTATAAAAAATTTAATTTTTTCTAATAAAGATGAAATAGGCCTTTTTTAAAAATCAATTTTGGTAGTATCACTAGTCTCTGCCATACAACTATATAAAATTTATACCCTTGATCTACAACTTAAATATCTTTTGTTTTTAGAAAGTTATATTAATTTAAATTTATACTGTATATAATTCAAAATTTTAGTGCTTATACATATATAATAAAACATAACAAAATTTGAATTTATTAACAAAATTTAAATTTTATTAATAAAATTTAAAATTGTATTAAGTTTCCTGCATTTTTATTGGATAATTAAGTTACACTGCAGCTAAAAAATTGTATATAAATAGCTTTAGATGAAATCCACTGTACAAAGCAATTTTCGAATTCTAGGATTCTAAATAGTCAAACATTTAAATTAACTAGGCCGTTATTGAAATATCTTCAAAGCACAAAACACGGTTATTAAGAATAAAAAATTGACATTTTTAGTCTGATCTGCATTTTACAAAATATTCAAAAATCCCCGATTTGCTGATCACAAAAACGCAGTAATATTACTTATATTAAACGCACGCATATTTATTTACGTAAGTGGTGAGATATATATTTGAGTTGGTCATGAACCCAAATTAAGTGGAAATACAACCTTACTTATCACGCCCACCAGCCAAATGCATCACTTTTGCGTCATCTCTACGACGTATCAAAATATTTTTTAATGTTTTGGCCAATTCTTCTATCGGGCCAGTGATAATGATTTTATCGTTGATTTCATAATGGAATTTTAATTGAGCGCGAATATGAGAAGGTGGCAGGAGATGTACGCGTGAAGGATCTTCTATCATTCCATACTTGCGTTCAATGCAATAAATTTCCTTGCGTCGATTAAGATAATTGCGACAATCCCTAGGAATAGTTATTTGTGAAAGCTTGGAACTTTTCGTCGTGGAGACATACTTTCGAATCCCATCCATTGTCATTGAAGTACCATCTAAGAATATTATTTCCATATTTTCTAAGAAAATAAGGTTACAAGCTGCATCGTCATCAATTTCTTTGTTTCCTGTGAAATCAATCTTTCGTAGAGTCTTCAACGCCACAATATAAGCAACAGCTTCATTTCCAATGCCAGTGTCATCAACGAATAATTCACTCAACATCTTAAGACCACGTAAATTGACAATGTCGGCGTTTCTGATAGGAATGGAGCTCAATTTCAATGATGTCAGTTGATGGAAACTATTTGGCAATGCAAATACAGCCAATAATTGTCCAGAAATCAACATATGTCTATTTAGAAGTTGCTTTTCAGTTGGCTTAAAACGATTTTCTGTAATGAACTTGTTTGAGACCTCTTTTTTCATCGCTTCAAAAGTATAAGTTAAGTCTAACCATACGACCGTTTCCGTAGCACGAAAATCCCGAAGGATAGCAGGAATCAAATAACCTAAATATTTACCATGTTAGGTCATGTATATATCTAATTACTTTAAATATTAATAATTACCAACCTGAATCTTCAAGCCACTCAAAAATTTGAGACACTGTAGGCTGAGAACCATCGCAAGTTCCTTTAAATTCTTTGAGTACATCAGGACCACAATTTTTACTAATACGACTCAGCAATTTGTTGATTGATTTTTGGTCGCCATCAATAAAAACGGGCCCGTATAGGTCATTCTTGTACTTTAAAGCAGCATCTTTTGTCAAAAATTTGTGTTAATAACCTTTGTCTCAACTATAAATTTAGAAAGTGCATTTATTATCCTTACATTTTGTGGAGTCAAGATCTCTCAAAATTTTCTCGGATCGTTCAACCTGGTTCGCCAATTCCCTTTCTAAATCCATTATCCTTTGTTTAAGTATATCCACCCCAATTCCATTACCTGAAGCGCTCTTATACTTTTTATTAGGAGCATCATCAATAAAATAGTCTGTTTGAGGGCAATCAGAAGTGACCAAATTGGTTGGGTCCGCCCCAAATATATTGGTTGGGTCCGCCCCAAATATATTGGTTGGGTCCGCCCCAAATATATTGGTTGAATCCTCTCCATACATGTTGGTTGAATCCACTCGATATATGTTTGTTGAATTCGTTCTATACATGTTTGTTGAATTCGTTCTATACATGTTTGTTGAATTCGTTCTATACATGCTTGTAGAATCCGGTTTTATAATTCTTTCAGTCAAAATGCCTCTTACATTGGGCGTTATATTTTCTTTGTTAAATCCAGGTGTTAAATTTTCCTTATTTGAAAATGGTGTTCTAGCCCTGCATGGAGTTCGAATTCTTGAAGGCGTCTTATTCTGAGGTGTGGCATCAGCGCTTAAAAGATGCCTACTACTTCTACGTGAAGACGGTATGTTTTCATCGTTGTATATCTGAATTATTCTTGAAGGTGTCATTTTGACCGTTTGAAAAAAGTGAATTCTTTATTTTACACTGTAAACAAAAATAAAAGAATTGGTTGCTGTTCCAACTACCTCTCAGTTATATAAAAAGATCAAAGTTATGACGTAAGTCGTGTACCATTGACGCGGAATGTGTCCAATGATGATGATTGGACATATATATGATGTATATTCAACCAATCAGCATACGAAAATGAAACGTGTTTTCACTTTGCTCCGGATAATCTAGTGTGATCGTCACTTCTGCACTTATTTTTGAGTGTATAAAATCTGATCCCAAAAGTATGTGAATCTTGTGCACATTGTACACATAATTTATGTGAGGCTTCTTAGTAATTTATGAGGCGTCGCTTCTAATAGTAACATAATGACTTCACAGACCTTGTTAGGTAGTTGCTCTTTCGACTTGGAGGGTATCACTCATCGACAAAATTCGCTTTAGCATGAATAAATATTTTATAACAATTATGTAGAAGTACGATCGTCTTCTCGCCAAGACAATATGGATAATTCTGCGACGCTTATACTGGATAAACCCAAGAGCGAACCAGTAAAGGAACAGCCTAGTCGCCTTCGCGGGTTTCTCGCAGGAGTATCCTCCGGAGTAACAAAACTTTGTGTTGGACACCCGTTCGGTAAAATGTTATATCTTCTTTAACCAATTGTAAATGAGTTAATCGAAATAATGTTTCTACATTTTTATAATTCTTAAGATACAATCAAAGTTCGTCTGCAGACATCGGGACTCAATAGTAGATTTAATGGCCCGCTTCATTGCTTAAAGCAAACGATACGAAAGGTATAAAGTTATTATAAATAAAAGTCATATAAATATATTTTCATTCGATTCAAATAGCTTCTCGTTACCTCTTTTAGGAAGGATTTCGAGCTTTATATAAAGGTTTGAATCAAGTGAAGTTATTTGAGGTCTCTGCCTTGTGAATGACCTTATGGGACATAGTAATTACTATGTCCCGTAAGATCATTTTCAAGGCAAAAAACCCATTTGTTTGTATCTTAATATGGTTATGTGAATTTGAAATGGAAAATAGGTGCGACACCACCACTCGTTGGTTGGGGTATTATGGATTCTGTAATGTAAATTATTTATCAACTATTTGCTTTGATCTGACTGAAATCGTGATTTATTAAATATCATACTTTTTTATTGATCGATTCAGGTTGGGATCTCTACATAATTATCGTCTACTTCTTCAGGGTAATGATCCAACAGTCAAACTCAATGTTTTTCAGCATACATTGGCTGGAGCTGGTAAGATTCAATTTTGAATTCTTTTACCCATCCAAATGCTTTTCCACTTATACTTTAAAAAAAAATATAAATATCATTTAGGTGCTGGAATTACTGTTTCATTTGTTGCTACTCCGATTGAGCAAATCAAAGTAGGTTGCTACCAAAAATGAAATATTTCTTTCTAAATGTATATATTAATCTACAAACATGTTTTTTTTATTATGAAAGGCGAGATTACAGGTTCAGTACGATAGTACTACAAAATTATACAATGGGCCTATCGATTGTGCTAGAAAATTAGTATGTGTATGGTTACGTTATTACCGGTTATCTTATTTCAATTGTTAACCTTTACGTGTTCGATGATTATATATTTAATAATGCGAAAAGGTAAGAAATAATGGCATACGAGGATTATGGTTTGGATTGGCCGGAACGATGGCTTGTCGATCATTCTTTAGCGTATTTTGGGGCTCATATGAGGTTAAATACATATGATATCATAACTTTCTATATTTCTTTTGAAATCTATTACTAATGAAACTGGTTAACATTCATCTACATTCAGCTTTATTCAAGAGCATTGCGTAAAACAAATCTAAATGAGCCCACTATAAATTTTTTAGCTGGTGGTCTTAGTGCAAACAATTTTTGGATATGCGCAATGCCTTTTGGTATAGATTACAACCTTATTTACTAATCAAACCATCATAATATTTATTCATTTAATATAACAAAAATTCGTATTACTCTTAAGATACTATAAAAAACAGGTTTATGACCCAACCTGATGTAAAACCGTTGCGGTTTCCAAATACATGGAGCTGTGCTACATTTATTTATCAAACTGGTAAGGGTGTTACAAATCATCATATATATTGTAAAATATTCCGAGTATTAACATTTGTATTAATATAGAAGGAATAAGAGCTTTTTATAAAGGATTTATACCATGTATTCTAAGATCATTTCCCACAAATGCATCAGCTATCTTGGCATTTGAAACTACAATGCGTTTGTTAAAAAATTCGGGAATATAATAATGTGTAAGTTTATTATAAAATGATCAAAAGATTTTATAAAATAAGTATGAATCTATTTATGCCGCAGGGCGTTACGTTCAGCACCCGATTATAACTAATTTGGTTTGTATATGTATGAGGGGTACAATCCAAGGGAAATATTTTGAATAATTCTTGGAGTTCATTTAATTCGTACAAACCTAGGTATACATAATTCAGGATTTTCGAACGAAAGTATTGAAGTCGATCCGGAGTGCTGAATGCAGCGCTCTACGGTAATATTTGTTCAATATTAAAAAATTATCCGGCAGGTACTGTACTATGTAAACACTGACTTTCCGCAAATTTTTATTCAAATAATGTGACAAATTCTTATTAATTTTAATATAAAATTTTTCCGTAAGTGTATACGTCATACCTGCCAGATAAATCAGTTATCTGACATGATATACGGATAATGGAACAGTATGTATAATAACAACGCACGAGGCCTTTGGCCACGTGCTTTTGCTATTATCCTGCTGATGCCCATGTATCCGTCTAATTGATTCTAAAATGATTTTGTTAAAAAAACTTTTAAATCATCTACAGAAAGCCCTTCTGAGAGTTATGGTGCTTATAACGAACGTATTTTACCTCCCAAAAAATGTATATTAAGGTTCTAAAAAAAGATAACTAATTTATAAGTAAAATACTGACTGTATTTTGTATTTTTAATAAAAATGTCAAAAATGGCTTCGTTATAGCGTATTATATATAGCTACCGCGTACAAAGTTCGTCATATTCGGAGTGACATATTAGGTGTGATAAATAGACATGTTACGCAATAAACAGAAAAAATCTATACGTTAATGTTAGGGTTCGAGGCACGGGTAAAAAATTAGGCATGCTTCTGAGGGCATGCCATGAGTTGAGGCATGCCTCTCGTGCCTATAGGCATGCCCTTTTTGTATAGAAAATATCAAACAATTGCTTTCCGTTCTCTGATGTTACTTGACTCCAACCATACTAGCCAATCAGATATGACATTTATGTCACATGACTAGGGCATGCCCAACGTTCCCATAGCTGCAAATCTTACGTTTTTGATACTCCTGCACTTACTTTTTTGATACTCCTGTATGTACCCCAAAATTACGCTTACTTTTTTGATGCAGATCTGCATATATACACGTGACTTGTGTTACACAAAGGCGCAAATCTTACGTTTTTGATACTCCTGCATGTACCCCAAAATTACTTTACTTTTTTGAACTGATCTGCATATATACACGTGATAAGGAGAGCATCGTTGAAATTTCCGATTATATAATATAAATTATATTGTTATATATCAGATATGTACGTACGTGCGTGCGTTATATAATTTTTTTCATTTTCGTTCA